>MU157926.1:9271-107289 GCA_015657495.1 Crepidotus variabilis
CCTTCCGAGCCACCGACCGACCTTCCGACGCCTTGGAACACTCGGTCGTCCCTCGGAACCCTCTCGGACCCCTCGGACCCCTCCCATTATTCTCGGCACGTGGCCTAAGGGTCATCTCGCTTAGCACTGACACGACATGGCCTCATGTCACATTGTCCATAGAGTATATAGTCAGTAGCTCACCTTAAGGGATATCCATCCGATTCTCTTTGGATCTCCCTTAGGTGATTAGTTCCTTGTATCTGCTAGATAGTTTATTGACATCTTTGGATCTCCCTTAGACTTCCGGTCTCTCATAGGACTCCGTCCTAAGGTCGCCCTTACATAAATGTTCTGGTTGCCCCACAGTCAACAAGTGCACAGACCGAGCGTGATCGTCTGTCGGAGGACTCAATCTCAACTCGGAGATAGAGTGAGGCTGAATCCTTAGACAGGGATGCAATTGTGAGTGCTCGAGGTAGCCGCTTTTCCCATTTTGGTTGACCCGGAGGTTTCGGAAGTAAGGGTTGGGAGGGTTCGGGGGTTGCAACTGGCTCAGAGGGAGTAACAACATTAGATTGATCTATAGTAATTACAGCTGAGTCGTCGGTGAGCGAAAGGGCACAACATTCACGCTTTGCTTGGATGAAAAGCCTGATGCTCCGGTATCCCATGTCCCTCATTCTCCGGTTCAACGTCGTTCTTGTCCGCAATGTACTTGTTGGGTCCTGGTTTGTACAGACCGATTCCGAGTGCCAGTTTGTCCATTCTTGCTGCAATAGCTTCTGCCAGCTCTTCCAACTGGTCCTGATTGTACGCTTTAAGAGATCGGATGTTGAATCCCGGTCGCGGTTGGAAATTGCGCCTCGGTTGATGATTCGGCTGCATTGTAGGTGCGGTTGGTGCGTGGGTGTTTGTGGCAGGTGCTGGTTGCCGAGGCTGCCACTGCGGGCGTTGCTGATTGGTACCAGCTGGTGCGGGAGGTCTTGGAACAAATGCGGGGTGGGTCAGAGGGGCTGGTGCAGAAGTCAATGTGCAGTTGAAGGTCCCTAAGCCGGGCATTGTAGGAGTCCTTGTAGCAGGGGCACGATTGGTCCAAGGTCAACCAAAGGTTCCAGTGCCATATGCTCGGCCGCCGAATGCGGCGTCCGAGACACGAGCTTGGAACACGCGTCGGGCTGCGTCAAACCATCCTTCAGGATCTCTGTCGTCTGGTTGTCCCACAATCTGGTTCTTGATTTGGCTCTGGATTGTGGGGTCAAGTCCTTTTTGGAACTTGACAGTGATCGACTTCAGATCATTGTACTCTGCTTGGGATATGAGTGACCGGAAGGTGTCGATGTATTCGTTGACCGTTTGGCGTCCTTGGTAGTACAACATTGTTTCAAGCTTGTTTGTGGCAGTTTCGGCCTCTGCAAGGGGGTAGAAGTTCTGGATGAAATCATTTCAGAACAACGCAAAATCCTGCCATGGTTCGTTGCCCGCCACCCAGCGCGTAAAGGCGATATTTGCCCATTCGGCGGCGCGTCCCTTGCTCATCAGGGATAAGACCCAATGAATCATCACCTGTTTGTCTGCGAATTGGCCGTGACATAGCTCTATGTAGGTGTGGCACCCTCTCATGAATGACTTCCCTTTTGTCCGGTCGCCGTCGTAGGCTTCTGGGAACAGTACTTGAAGAGCCTGTTGTCGTGGCGCCGGCATTGGAACCGGCACGTACTGGATGTTCGGTCGGACGGGTAGGGGTAGTCCGGGAGGTGGAGGTAGAAAAGGTTGGAAGTTATCAAAACCTCCCGGTCCGCCTGGGCCATTTGGTGGTCCGCCTGGTGGTCCTGGTGGGCCTTGTCCTGGTAGTCCTGGTGGTAGACGGTGATAAACCGGTGGGCCTTGAGCTCCTTGATCTTGGAGACGATTCACTGGGGAGATTGGGAAAACTGGTCCTCCCATTGGTGGTGGTCCCCATCGTTCTCGGTCCCTCGGCTTGTCGGCTTGTTGTGTTCCTCGGTCAGCCATTTTGGCGGGAAGAAGGATAGGTGGGGTCTCGGGCGGTCCTGGAGGGGAGTGGGTCACAGTGTGACTGCTTATGGAGGGGGAGCGACTGTGTGCCCTTTGACCAGGGCGTGGATGTGGTGTGTTGTCCCGTAGGCCGGGACGTGTCTCACTTCGGATTGGTTCGGAGTAGGTCTGCGTACCAAACGGTTGACTCGGTCCTGCGACTGGTGCTTGATTGTCTGACCATGTGTCCCGATGTTGGTTCGAGAGTGCTCGTGTTTCTTCGGCGAGGGCGTCAAAACCCCGGGAGAGTTCTTTGCGTTGTTCCGCTTGTGACTGGAGGAAGTGTTGGCCCCATTCGATGTCGTCCTCCTGGCATGAGTTGCTTCCGGAGGGTTGGTACAAATTGCTATTTCCGTGGTGGCTAGACATGGTGAAGAAGGTAGAAGGGTGGAGAGGGAGGGTTACTGCGGTCAGGCTTTGGTTTATATGGTTCGGTGTCAAAACAAAATGTGCTGGTTAGCTTGATGGCAGTGTCACTCGGTCTCCGGGTGTTGATCCAATTCTACTGTAAGGGCGACCTTAGGATGAAGTTCTATGAGAGACCGGAAGTCTAAGGGAGATCCAAAGATGTCAATAAACTATCTAGCAGATACAAATGAACTAATCACCTACGGGAGATCCAAAGAGAATCGGATGGATATCCCTTAAGGTGAGCTACTGACTGTATACTCTATGGACAATGTGACATAAAGCCATGTCGTGTCAGTGCTAAGCGAGATGACCCTTAGGCCACGTGCCGAGAATAATGGGAGGGGACCGAGGGGTCTGAGAGGGTTCCGAGGGACGACTGAGTGTTCCGAGGTGTCGGAAGGTCAGTTGGTGGCTCGGAAGGCTTGGAAGGAGGTCGGACGACTCGGTCACGTGCCAATGTGGAACGGAGTCAGTGGATGCCGAGGGCATCCCCTGATACTTAGTAGCCATCAGAAGATATCAATTTCCTGATTAGTGGTATAACACTCTGTAACTTTTTATTTGGGTCAAACAATCTGTTTGCAAGATCCAACCATACAAACATTTTGTACAGCTGATTTTGCCTCCTCATACACAGTCTACAAGCCGCATAATCTTATACATATCAAAAATACACTTTATTAGTTATGTCTAAATGCTTCAATAAATTATCAATTGGTGAGATCTCATAATAAGAGCCACTCTTTGGGATTTAGCCTGACACAACGAGGCGCGTTTACATCATGTGTTCAATCACTTTTTCCTCCCACGTGTATGATAAGTCAGGTCATTGAGCTATGCTCACAGGCCAACACAAGTACTCTTTCATAGAAGAAGCTTGACACTTGACCTGACACATAACCTGACTACTGATTTGACACATGCCCTGACAAGGGTTGGGTAAAAATCAATTAGTTTTTTACCGGCCTGATTTTTTACCGTAATTTACCGGTAAATTACTGGTAAATTACCTCCCTCCTTGGCACAAGATCCTGGAGAGTAGATTACCTAGGTCATGTGACCTGCCCCCAACAGCACTAGGGTTGGGTAAAAAATTCTCGTCAGACTTTTTGACCGGTAAGTTACCATCCCTGCCTGGGATCGATTTTTGACCAATTTCTGACCTGGTAATTTACCTAGTCATGTGACCTCATGTGGCCGAAAATTTCCGAGCCGCTTCGCGGAAAACATTCTCTATGTACAACTACGCTAATCAAACTCCATTTTGAAATCATCGTCGTTGCCAGAATCACCATCCGCCGCTCTGTCTTCTGCAGGGCCCTCTAAAGCTACATCCTTCGCATTACCTCTTTTAGGATTATCTTCAGCAAGAAACGTGGCAAGAAAACTTGAGGCAAGGTTGACTGGTGACTTGTCCTCCGCTTTCAACGAAGTGGATGGGGTAATGGGGTCTGCGGGTACGTCTAACCAAGAATCATCTGCCTCGTCCTTCAAATCTGAATCCTTGACTTCTGTTTTAGGGAACATCTTCGACTTGATGTCGTAGAATTTCACAGTAGGACGAGACACAGCCTGTTTACGAGGCTGATAGAATATATGTAAGTATTACGTTGCAATCTACAAGAAGCAGCTCACCTTTTTCTCTGTCATATAGTGCTGGCAGACCAGGAGCTTGGCGCCAACTTGACCAATTGACAGCTGCGATTGGAGTGCAGGCGTCATCCAGGTAATTGCAGATGCTGTTCTCTCTCCAGGCATCGAGTTAACGCGGATGGCATAAATCTTAATGGCAAGAGACTGATCTAAATTAATTTCTAGAAAGACCTTTTACATGGAGAAACTCACTGGCAGAACGACCGCTTCCTTATGGCCTTCGAATGACTGCCACCATGCAAAAATATCGGTCCCATCATCCATCGGAATATTGAATGGATACTGTGAGCGCGCGTATCGTTTCATCTCGCTCAGCAAAGTTGATTTGAACTTCAGGGCTTTCCCCTTCCATACCGTTAGCAGAGGTTGCATTCCATGGTGGATCTCCTCGTGAGCCATCGTCGATAAGAAGATGACAACCTGTTTGAAGGTTGAAAGATGTCGAATGCCGGCCATATCATTATCAGAGGCTGCTGCTGGGTCGCTGTTGAATAGATCCGAGTTCAGGAAAGCTGATGAAACATTGGTGAGTCTCTTTGAAGAATCATCGACTGATTATTCACGTACCAGGATTCAGATAGGCTCCAGCAAGATAGAGATCAGCACTTGTAGATAGATTACCATCTGCGAACACCTGAGAATGGCGAGCGTTGAGTATTCCGAGTATTTGTTCTTGTACTTCGCTAGGAAATTCATTGCTAGGATCTTCAATAACCTCCTTGGTTGCCCTCATCACAGCATGCCAAAAGATGTAAACGTCGCCAGCGGTGGCTTCATTCGACTCCAAACATGTCAAGGCCTTAACTGCTGGTGTGCCAACAGCAACTAATTGTCGCAGACTAATCTCAAACGCTGACGATTTGCGGGTGACGTGTGTGCTGAAGCATGAAGCGTGGTCCTACGGGAGGCCTCAGTACTGTCCAGCATTCGAAATGAAATGACAGAGGCTTACCCCAAAATCAACACGGCCTTGCCGAACTACATGTTTGATAGCAGGGAGGTTTCGTTGAACTGATGCTGACGCAAAGATAATGGTCCCAAAGCGAGTTTTCCCAATCGCTTCCAAACCCCGCCCAATTCCAAATGCCTTCTTAGCCTCGTCAAGGTCCCATTTTCCGCCGTGTGATTTGTTAAGTTTCATAATAACAGCACGAACTACGAGGATGGGCTCCTTGAAGAAGGGAAGCTTGACAATATCACCAATCATTCGACTCAAGAAGTGAACAATATCAGGAAGGTCCTGGATGGTTGGAATCTCGATGACAAGCTTT
This sequence comes from Crepidotus variabilis, assembly GCA_015657495.1. Lineage (NCBI taxonomy): Eukaryota > Fungi > Basidiomycota > Agaricomycetes > Agaricales > Crepidotaceae > Crepidotus > Crepidotus variabilis. The sequence continues at coordinate 14,641 of MU157926.1, forward strand.
TTTCGATGAGAACGTGTGTTGCCGGTGCTATCACTAACAACAGCCGCCATCCGTTGACGTCCGATTGTATCAATTATCTTAGAGGTGTGTCAGTTCACATCTACACCAGGAACTTAATTTGAAAGTTCTTACCTCCAGAACTAGATTTTTGATCCATTCGCCTGTGTGAGACTCATTTGTAGCTTCTCGAATCTCCATCATGTAGACCTTCCGATCCATTGTTGACATATGAACCGTCCAGAACGACTCATGCCCTCTTGAAGTCCCACCATCAACTGAGACCGTAATGTTGGTCTGTGTTTGCAAATATTCGATCTGCTTTTCTTGAATTCTTTCTGCTTCAGCTATGATGAGATGCTCCTCCATCAACGCTCGAGATGGGGCTCTATACGATGAATCCAGCTCCGTGAAAATATCCTGCCAAGCATCAAGATCGGATATAGATGTTGGAATGCCGGCAATGCAGAAGAGCTTTACGATTGCGAAGTTGGTGCGGCTATGCTTCATCTTTCTCCCACACGCTTTTGCCGCTTGGAAGAAGTTTGTTTCGGTTGACGTCGTTACGGCTTCGCCACCATTCATACGTTGCTTCTTAACTACCACCACCTTTCCATCTGCACCTACAGCCCCCTCTCCTTTCTCACTTGCTACTGCCTCTTCCGATTCGACTGTCTTTGATGGAGCCTGACTTGCAGCATGCCTTTTGGCTTCAAGACGAACTTCTTTCTTCAACCGATGACAGTTAACAGCGTGGCGAATTGCGTGTTTGAGGTTTCGGTTTGCAAAGGTATGCCCACAGTTTTTGCCAGCACATCGAAAAATGTGCTTCCCTGGTCTCGCAGAATGATAGCAGCGCTGACGGAGCTTATCTAGCAGGGGATTCTTTTTGCGTCCGCTCCTTTGTTTTGTAGAAGCCGGCTTGATATCAATGAGCTCATTGGGATTGTAAGTCATTCCCTCGTTGTCTGACTCAACCATATCTCCGTCCTCTTGCTCTTCGTCCTCTTCATCTGATTCCAAAAGTTTGTGCTTTGAAACAGATTTACATTTCTCGCGGGTACTGCTGAAGAAATCACCGCTGGTCTTTGGAGCTGCTGGCAATAATGTAGGGATGTTGGTCGCTTTATTGGATGTTTTGGTTGAAGTTGGTTGGCTCTTTTTATTATTTGTCTCTATCGAAAAAAACGCAGCAGTGGCAGGAGTGGAGGAGTGAGGGAGAGGAGGGGCATTGGAGTAGACACAACTCATGTCCGTAACCTGTGGTAAAAAGTAAGTTTCTGAGACTCATGAAACCACGATAAACTGACTGTTCTCTTGAGGTGATTTAGAATTTTAATCAGTGCATCGACTCTTGCTTCAACACCAAATTCCGCTGGCAATAGTGGTATGTCTTCTCTGAAATAGAAATGCTCGACTGCGTTTGATGCAAAAATTCCACAGGAAAAGCTATCGTCTTGGATAGTACAGGGTAATCTGTCTTGAGAGTACGGTTCCTCTCCAATAGTCACTAGCCACCAGTCTAGCATCTCAACTAGCTCCACTGGTGCTTTTCGGCCAAGTGGATCCCCATACCGGATCGTTTTTGCTTGAACGTCTATGACCAGGGCAATCCAGTGGTTGCTTGTTATCACATCGCCTTTTGGAAGAACATGGGTTCCGGAACTTTGGAGGCAGACTGCGACAGTCATTGAAATATAGTGAATGGCCCCTTGTTTTGCTTTTTCGGCCACGGTATGGAGATATTGGAGGTTGCTGCTTTGGGTGTATGTTTCTTGTCCAAATCGAAACGCACGAATGAGGTTTTGAACTTGGGGGTTTGGGAGGTGGGCAGCGGGTTGCTTCTCTGCTGTGAGTCGACTGGCCAAGAGCGCAGCCATGTGGTCCATTTGTTCATCCCCCAACCAGTTTTCAGAGCATAACCGTGCAACGCTCCTGGTTGAATCTGCATTACCATACCGGTGAGGATAGGGAAGCATGTAGCCCCAAGGTATGTGGCCAAGCTGGGCCACCAAATCCTTCCGTTGCCGTCCCTTAAGCCAGCTAATTCCGTTCTTCCAGTCTTTCTTCCAAAGTACCACCTCGTGGATTTTTCTCCAGTACGTTATGACCCAGAAAGGTAGGCGTATTGTTGCTCCAGATGTCATTGGATATAAAAGTGACTGAAAACCTTCGCTTTCAGCAGATTCTGCACGCCGGAGCAAGTTGTCGACATCCTTGTTGCTGGGCATTGCAAAGGTGCGTAAAAAGTTGACACTATCACAGCCGGCCAAGCCGCTTTTGGCTTTGGTGAAAAGTTTGTCGTCGGAGATTTTACATAAATCTGGGGCATTAAAGAGAGGGGTTGGCAGATCAAGAAAATCGAGAACATTGAGACACGAGTTAGGAATGATTACGGCTTGTATGTCTGTAGGAATGTCCATTGTCACGGTGGCACAAGTAATAAAGCAAACCAAAATTCAATATATTTGTTCAAGACGTGTTGGGGTTGTTTAACTCCGCGCCTCCTAGAAATAAGAACACGTGACTAGGTAATTTACCAAGCCAAAAGGCTGGACCTTGGCCTTGGTAATTTACCAGTAAATTACCGGTAAATTACGGTAAAAAATAGGGGTGGTAAAAAACTGTCCCATTTTTACCCAACCCTAAACAGCACACAACTAAGGCAGAACTTACCAGGGCTTCTAGATACAGAGCAAAGAATGCGTTTTTTGAGCCTGGTTACCTGGTAGGCATTTTTCAGGGAAAATTATGGGGAAATTTTTCCCGGCGCTTTGCCAAATTGGTGTCTAGTGCCTCCGAGGTTCAATCACTCACAAACTCACATCTGCGCCGCTTCACCAAGCCAACAACTTGACCTGATCTTGTTTATCGAGCCTGCGTGTTCTGAAAATGATTATAGTACCACAAAGAATTCATTCCTGGATGTTGCAAAAAGCAGTGATATCTTGTGCACTGGGCAATTTAAAAGTCACATGACTCAATCATATGAGAGGTAATTTACCTGGTAAAAAACTGGTAAAAATTGGGCTCCCTCCAGGGTAGGTAACTTACCGGTCAAAAGGTTGGCCAGAATTTTTTACCCAACCCTAGGAAAAATTCGTCATTCCCAGGGTGATCAAAGGCTCTGAAAGCGCATTGTTTTACCCAGGGAAATTGACCTGAAAATTGCCATCTTCGGTATGCCGGCTTACTTAAGCCTTGCTGAGGCTGCGAGTTTTTCGCCCGAAGTCTTACCTCAAAACGACCTTTTGGTCACGTGCCTTGAAATCGGTCTGTGGGGCCGGCTGTTCCAAAAAGGAAACCCCTGGGTATGGCGAAGCTGCCAACCCTAGCCCTGACTCCTCACTTGGGGCCCAACTTGACATTTAGATGTCGGCGGTGTCAATCAGTATTGAGCCCAGACATCAGTATCAGCCAGCTGTACTGGCTGTTGAGGACTGAGTACTTCTGGAAAATTCCACAACAGTTTCTGACCCGGATATGAGAAAGTCGTCTTGACAAAAGTACAGACAAAGATACACCAAAGAAGTCAAAGGCCAACAAAATTCCTCGTAAATGGAAAGATGCATTTCCATAAGAGGGCCATTAAAATTTCAATAGTGGTATTTGCTATTTAGAATCAAATACGAGCAACCTCGAGACCGGAATCCCGGTGCATGGCAAAAATACTCTTTCTTCTTCCATTGCGCTGCGCTAAAGTTATTGACAGATGCCGAGAGACTCATGCTAGTGCAGCACAAGATGCTATCCTGAGGGACTTAGGCGCGAAAGCGAAGGTAGGCCATAAGGAGCGCCGAACAGCCGGTTACTACAGATGTAACAGTCAGTATTGAGGTAGTAGAATAGCGGATTCCGCACCGAAACCAACAAGGTATTGCAAAGTTGTTGCCTAAGTAGATGTAGACATTAGAATTTATCATGACCAACAGGTGTTTGCTCAAACCTTGGATGCCTGTATAGCTGTGCGAAGACCAGCTATTTCTTGTTCAATCCGCGTGTCCACCTCTTTGATCTTGAGCTCCTGGCCGCTGCTCTCTTCTCTCATACGGCCTTTCTCAAGGTTCAGGTCTAGTCGCACGCCAGCCTGAGTACGAGTGATTTCTTCTCGAAGACGCTGTTTGAGCCTTTCAATGTCGGTCATGAGACGATCGTTCTCTGCTTTAATCATTGCCAAATCGTTCTTCTCCATGAGTTGTAGCTCCGATTTGATTTGGGCAAAGTCAACTTGTTGAGTATAGTGATGCTGCAAGGCCAAAAGTTTCAAGTGGGCATCACGAACTTGAGAAACTATCATACCTTCTCTTGCTCCGCCTTGGTTACCATGTTGCTAGTCATATTCCGGATGCTCTCGTCAATCACTTCTGCCATTGCTGTCATAATGCCTTCTGCTTGGGCCCTGTTAAGCCCCTCTCGCTCCAGTCTTTGCACGAAATGGTGAGTATCAAAGTGAAAATCCCGTAGCAGAAGAGATGAGGAGAAAGATCTTCGAAATACATGGGCGCTAGGTAGAGTGCGAGATAGCGAGGTTCTGAGGATATTCATCTGGCCAAGTTTGCAAGTCACAACAACGTTAAGCCGGAAAGATCCAGACAAGCTCGACCAAACAACTTTCACCAAGTTTTCTTCCTCTGGGCGAAGATGGCCAATCAAGAATGCAAAGTGACGACGTTATCTGGTCTGTTATCAACCACCAGTTTTGCTCTTACAAAGTAAAGTGCGTAACCAGAAATAATTGTTTCCATTCAATTCCAATCTGAGCCCAAATTTTAGGACTACCACCCAAAACTTCTGTCGCAATGAGTACAATGTGACGGGCCTCTGTAATCGCCAGTCATGCCCATTGGCAAATTCGCGCTATGCTACTGTCAGAGAAAATGAAGGTATGACGTTTGCTACAGAACTCTTTTCATACTTTGAACCTCAATTTGATTAGGCGTTCTTTATCTGTATGTCAAAACCGTTGAACGAGCGCATTCCCCGGCTCACATGTGGGAGCGAATAAAGTTGTCAAACAGTTATGCGAAAGCACTGGAACAAGTAAGTCTTTCAATAAGAACTCTCATAAGCCCCCTTGACAAATTTTAGATAGATACAGAGTTAATTCACTGGCCAAACTTTACGATCCACAAGTGTAAGCAACGAGTGACCAAAATTACACAGTACCTTATCAAGATGCGTCGGCTGGAACTTCGACAGCAGTCAGTCAACGAACTCGTTTTGTTCTTTAGACTGTTCCTGACCACGTTCTGCCACCAGGCCGAAACTGATAGGAGTAAAAAAGAAACTCGATCGACGAGAAGCCACGCGTGAACGAAAAGCTCTTTCTGCAGCTCACATTGAACGTACTATCGAGAAAGAGCTGATCGAACGCTTAAAATCCAAAGCCTACGGTGAAGCGCCTCTCAATGTGAATGAGTCCATTTGGCAAGCAGTCCTGGATCGACAACGGGAGGGCGAGAATGAGCTGGCTATTGGTGAGACAGAGCTAGATTTGGAGGCCGAGGAAAGTGATGAAGAAGTCGAGGACGAGCTTGAGGATGGATGGGGTGACAGGGAGTTTGTGAGCGATATCAGTGGTGATGAAGATGATTTTAGTGACTTCGAGGATTCGGAGGTCAGTATTAGTAGTGTCTCCAGACTACAGCAATGTCTAATATCCCTCAAGCTCGCGGGACCCATGAATGGAGCGGATGATCGGACGAGTGAACTGGCTTCTGAAGACGAAGATACCGAGCAGGATGGCACCAAAGGCTCTCTCAGGAAGCGGAAGGGTCATAAACAAGCAGCTGAGAAACGTCCTCGAAAGATTGCCAAAAGTGAGTGGGTCTTTCGCCATCCACTCAGCGTGCTAAAATTTCAATCAGAAGGTCCCCATGTCGAAGTTGAGTATGAAAACGAGGTGGAGAGTATCCCAATCTCGAAGTCGAGTTTAACAGCGTGGTAAATTTCGTATGTATATCCTCCTTCAAATTGTTATTAGACTTGAAAACAACACCAAAGTTGATCATGACGGCTTGTACGATAAAAAGACAGAACTGCTTTCCTGGATAAATCGAATGGCAAGAGCGAATTGCAGAAAGATAGAACATTTACAACCGTGCTAAGTAGATTTCTTCTTCCGATTCTGCAGTTCAGCGCGGGTCATTCGCGTCCCCAGAAAGGTGTCCCAGTGAATAAAAAACGGTTGAGCGAAATTGGCCTTTATACCCCCGACCTAAAACGTTTGGATATGAATTTAGAGACTGAAATACGCCCATAAATATTTGATCCAGACCTGATGGTGAATATCATGATAGTCAGCATTGTTCCCCGACATCATTTGCAGGGGATCCCAAGGGAGATTATAGCCGCAGTGGTCGTCGACCGTCTTCAATGAAGAGAATGAAAATAACACCATTGCTTGGCGAGTGTTCATGAGAGTCAAAGTCTCAGCGAGTAGGGCCCCAAGAGTGTCCAAGAGAAAACCTTCGACGGGGTGGTTGTATAGAGAACCAAAGGCATAGGGTACATAAAGTCGATGATGCCATGAATGAAAATGCTTGTATAGGAACTTGTTGACATGCATCCAACGATGCAAAAAATACTGCCATGTATCAATGATAAACCTGTTAGCGAAATAAAAAGGAAGTCGTCAGTGGAACATGAGTTTAGAGGAAAATGAAATAGCTGACATAGCGGCAAAGAACTGGAGAGAAGGGATCCCCCACCAATACGCCCACTCCGTAGCTTCCACAAGCGTGGCTGAAGCGACATCTCTGGCAAGAACTCTTGAAAGTAAAGGTTCCAGAACCACAGCAAGCCTCCGAAGTTCGCGAGGGTGGTTTACCAGATTGTGACTCTCATCCTCCAACACAATGAGTCCCAAAGCAGTTTGCACAGCTTGTTGGAATAGAACCGCCCATATAACCTGTGTCTTCGTTACAAGATTCTTGGATTTGACTTCTTCGGACTCGTGGATACGATACTTGTCGAGCCATTTCCAAGTGGAAATATCCAAGCAATGAAAGAAGAATGAAAGCCCCCAGTACGCGACAACTGGCGAGGCAAGTGTGAGGAGGTGGTCCGGTATCCCATTGAGAAGCCTGGGGTTAGAAGTGTGATAAAAGGGGTAGTGTGGTCGTGAAAAACATAGCGGGTCGTCAAGAATTATGGAGGGGCATACCGTCGAGTTCATGGTGGTTATGCTGAGCAATTACCCGCCAAGCTCGACGGGCGGCCAACTTTATTTGAATATCACAAACATTTCCCACATGTGTTTACCCCTATTCCGCAGGAAATGAAATTACCCAGTCAGAGGCCTGCGCGAAAGCAGTGCTTTCGACGATCCATAGGCGTACCCGGTCAATCAATTAATTCGCTAAAATAAAAGACAATGTACACTGAACGACTAAAAACATCTTTAAAAACACTTTTTGCCCGCATAACTGCCTGGGTGAACAGACAAATCCAAACGTTCAATCGGGGTTTAGTCGAAAGACCTAGACTTCCATAATGTCTATCTGGTGTCCTACAACCAGTGTACCATGAATCTGGCATTGTAATGGTCCAAAGCCTCACTTCGAAGCTTAATCCATCCGGTATGCCATAGAATATAATCTTATCAATACGCAGAGAACATGATTAACGAAGCAGGTGACTATTGAATGCCAATTAGAGATCCTTACAAAAGTACAAAAAATTGAGGTCTAGTTATCAGAAATGCCAATAAAAACAGCCGTTGCGAAATATAAGGGTGCGTTTGATATGAGTGAAATGTGCAGATATGGGACCATGTACATAGCCAGTGTTAAGGTTCATTGAGATTATTGAGCAAAGTCGTCAAGCATCGTTTAGTGACCATATCACCCTTGAAAGTCAGATTGTGAGCGACAAGTTAAAGATGTCATCAAATAAGACAGTCTGAATGTACCTTGAGGAGCTGACTGAAGGTCTGGTCGCGCAGAGGTTCAGGCAGGCAGGCACGTAAAGCTTCTCTTGCCCTATAGAAAATGAGAAGAAAAATCGAGGGCGAAAACATTGTAAGCGTACCGTAAGTTATCACTAAGCCGCAGATAGCAGCGAACAACATGTTTTAGGAGCCTAACTGCTTGCGTTTCCACAAGCTGATTAACCATGTTGCTCAAGACGGTTCCAACGGCGTAGAACCTCTCGTATGTGTGGCAGATGTAAGTGAGGCCAGTCTCATCGAGAAGTATCTTTTGGACAATGAAGATGGCGACGGTTTTTGAAAGTTCTGAACCAGTTTCCATGATGCGAAGACAAAGAGGGATGATTTCGGTCGACAGTAAAAAGTGGATCACTGCGTTGTTATCGTTTTGCTAGCATAAATTAGATTTCAATCTTTGTTTAGTCTTTACCACAATCTGACTAACCTTCACCAAAGCACCAATAACTCCTAAAGAAGTGAGACGAAGGTACTCAAATGGACGAGTTTTTGAGGTTGTGTTCAGGAAAGGATACAAGAAGAGTGGTATATGAGCTAAAGACCAAGATATTACTTAAAGAATAGGAGAAAACAGTGAATCACTCACCATTGAGAAATAGTTGACGAGTTTCAGAGTGTGACGCAACGCACTGGAGTAATGCAAGAGCATTACACACCCGATTGGAAACATGGGCAGTGAGGTTGGGTGGGGAAAGCAAAGGGTAGACAGATACAATCTCTTGCAATAAGATAGGCATAATACCTTCAGAAAACGTTGAGCGATAACCTTTAGCACAGATGTGTGTTAAACGCACCGAAAGAATGCCAGAGAACGAGCGCCAAGTCATCGTATTGCTCTCGCTTTTTGCTCAGCTCCAGAAGAGCACTTTCTCTAGTAGAAGGATCCATAAGGTCGATAACCAAACTATAAATCTTGGTATCTTCCTGTTGCAACGCTAGCGGATGAGCCATACCAGCTCCAGGGAACGCGTTTGAGGCGAGGTGGGCAGCATTTGGCCCAGTTGACAACGGAGGCGTTTCCGAGAAAGCAGAGAGATTCCTTGGGTAGTTTGAATACTGTCCATTGCCCTGAGGATGATAAACTGGTTTGGGGGATATCAGGCTAGCCATGAGTTCGCGGACAAAACACAAAGGCCGTCACAGTGTCACGCTTAGTCCTGAAGAATGTCACAAAGTAGATATACAACAACAGTGGTATCATAAACACAAACTAGTATTACTAAAAGTCTACAAAGGTATAGCTATAATTTACAGTGTTCCGGCAATTTTGAAGAGACCAAGAATCTTATACTGCAACAGCGAGAGAAATGTCATTAGCGTGAGTAGACACATTTTGGCAACAGGAATATACCTTCTCCCCTTCAGAGTCTGCGTACATCGACCAAACCTCTCTGCCGTCCTTAAATTCGACCACAAACGAGTATGGGATAGCTTCAAGATCTTCATAGCCCTCTCGCCACTCCTTGAGGGCTTTCAGATTACCCTTGAGCTCTGCTTGGTCCAACGCAGGTTGAGTATCCTAAAACCGGACTCATGAGAAGTTGTGAAATAGATAGAAAAGAGACATACGTTGGGATGTCGAAACAAAAGGATCCTGTTTCCCACAAACTTATAGTATCGTCTCTTCCAAGCTAGAGACTCGGTATTCAGGATCGTAATCCAGCCCGACAGATCTGAATCCTCCTTGCTCCCCTTCAACTTAGCGGCGACCTGCTGAATTCTTGTCTTCCTCTCAGCTTCTTCACGGCGACGAGCCTCCTCGACTTGTCGCGCAGCCGCCTCAGCTTTCCGAGCCTGCTCTTCTCTCCACAACTCCAGCTTTCTATGCTCTTCCAAACGCCTATCTCGATTCATCCTCCGTCTATCTTCCAGCTCTTGCTGTTTCCTCTCTTCCTCCTCAGCCTCCCATTGTTCTTTCCGTCGTCGGTGCTCCTTGATTCTTTGAACCTCCTCTTCCAACTCCAGCTTCCTCCTCCGCTCTTCTTCAGCCTCCTGCCTCAAGATTGCCTCCCTCTCAGCTTTCAATTTCCGTTGCCTCCGAACTTCTGATTCCAGTGCTCGACGTTCCTCCTCCTGACGCTTCCATCGCAGCTCACTCCTACGCTGAGCTCTCGCCTCAGGGTCGCTCGCATTGGCTGAAGTGGATGCCCACTTCCCTTTGAGCGGAAGGGTGTACAACTGCGATGACCCATTGACGGAATCCGAGTCTACGATAACCATGTCGTCCATATCGACTCGGTCAACTGGATGTGAAATGACAGCAAACTCAGAGAAGCTTTGCGATCTCTGTCTTCGAACGGGCTGAATCTTTGAAGATTGAGGAGTGGGTTGAGAGTACGAGTGGCCCATGGGCGAGGTGTAGACGGGGAAAGTGTCCTTATCTTTCGGGGGTGTAGGAGGGCCTTTCGAAGGGGTAGGTGGTGGGGGACCGTCCTCAGAGTCTCGTGAGCCTTTCTTCTTCTTCTTGATGAAGTTGCTCAAAAAGCCTTTAGGAACAAGGGGGACTGCCTGAGGCGGTAGCCCATCGGAGCTGGGAGGTCCATTGTGGAAAAATCCTTTAGGGAAAAGCGGTACCGCCTGCGGCAAACCTTCTCGTGATGGTGAAGCGTATGGTGATCGTGCGCCCATAGTAGATTCTGTGGCGGGCGGGTCGGATGATAGTTGGCTAGCTGCTCTTAGGGGTTGTAGTGGTCGGCGTGGCGAGAGTGACTCTTCGCGTTTGGTCGTCGGGGCAGTAGGGAGTGGTCGGGCCGGCGGTAGTGGCTGATCGTGAACTTCTGTCAAAGAAGTATTTACCAGAGTGTCTATGAGCTGTGACGGTGTTGGAGAGAGAGGCTGAAAGGCAGTATTGGGGTTCTTTATCGCTGCATAAATATTGGATGAGGTTATGAGGGAAAGGCTGTCGACAGTGAAGATTGTTTGGTGTTGCTACGAGGACAATGAATAATGTGAACAATGGAACCAAGGCGACCAAAGCACATACCTTCAGGATGGCTCCAACACGCCTTGAATGGACCAAAACCTTTGCTAATGACGTAGTTTGGGGTGTTAGAAGGCATTACAAGGTGAACAAACTGAAGGGATTGTTACCTCGTTTGACAGCCGAAATAGTAGGGGGCACATAATTGATGATAATGTAGCCTGGGTCGTTTTCCAGTTCCTCTCGATAGAAAGCAATGAAAACGTCTTCCAAGCTGGATATTTTGGTCTTCATTTCTTCCAGGCCCTGACCGCCGTAGGAGTGCAAACCAATTTCGTCAAACTGAAGCTTTTGATCAGGATAAAACAACAAAACTTGAATATAACCCAAACAAACCGCATCGTTTTCGTAGTGCAGCAGTAACCTAAACAGAGCCGGCTTCAGTCTACATGTTGGAAAAGTCTGGCGAAACAATACTTACCAGTTGTTGTCATTGTCGAGGATGGAGGAGTAGACAGCGGAGATAGCCGCTGGGTCTGCGAGGTTGAGGTTCGCCATATTCGGGTCCAGATATGCGTAATAGTAGGCAGGAGACTTCAAGGGCTCGGAATTGAAAGCAAAGTTATACGTATGAGTACATCACAAATTGAAGCAAGGGGATGAGTGTATCCGCTGAGTTGTCTGGATGATACCGTACTGATTCCGACGCGACGGAAGGTCTCTCCAACACACAACACATTCCAGATCAGCGCCGGTAACGTACGGAAATATACTGGAGATGCTAGTCAAGAATACATTCAGAGGCCAAAATTTGCTTTAATCTGTTTCCGATTCCCTCAACTCTCTGATCGCCTCTGAACCCTCCTTAGACTCGTCAAACTTGTACATTGGGAAATCCAGGAAAATGGTCTTCTTCAAAATGTCGGGCAATGATTTGTAGATTATCGGCGGAAAAGGAATTAGAATAGAGGTACGACGCAAGTATGTCTTGTAGTTCGTCCATGCCTCTGCATCGTTAGCTTTAGGCCCATGAGACATCAAGTAGAACTTTTTGGCCGTTGGCTTCTCTGCTGTAGGTACTCCAGATCCAAACATCAACAATCTGGGTGGATGATGAACAATGGGTTTGAATAAATAATCATCAAGTTGTTGATTTGACTTACAAAAAGGTGAAAACAGGAGAAACAACTGCACCATACTGCGCTGCTTTCGAAGAGCTTGACAAGTCTCCATTTGTCGTCGACGAGAGGCACAACATCCAGATGCCCCACCAGCAAAGAATTCTGAGAAGAAATGAGTATTCGTTATACAGCTCAGCATTGTCATACATACTCTCCAAAATAGGGCGGGTGTCTTGACCATGCCCACAAACCTCTCTACAGAAATTGTGCATCAGATGAAGTAAATCGAACACTCGACTTGAGAAACCATTACATTCATTGGCCGACCACTTGGGATCGCCTTAGTTGATTTATAGTAAAACTGCAATCATCATGGTTTTTCAGTGATGTCGAACACCAAACAAAAGCTGTACTCCAACCTTTTGTCCGTCTGCTACGGCTTCTACAAGGAAACCAACGGCCCATAGGACAATTCCGGCAATATCTCTAGAAGTGCCGAAAGGAGGATTTGAACCTCCTGTATCGAGCTCCGAGACAGCAGGCGAGTTTAAAATAGTCAGAGGCAAGGAGACCGTCCAAATCTATTGTCGAAGTGTCAGTTGCTTAACTTCTGAAGAATTTCATGCTCTGTAAGACACACCCAAATCATTTGGCCTGCGAATGTTCGCTTGTTAACGAGGGAAGGAAACTATTAGTGAACGGAATACACCCACCAACCCAAAAGGCTATCGTGATGCTCATCAGTTGTAGAGACGTTTGAATCATAGTGCAACTTACCAAAGAATTTCCAGAAATGACTCCTAATATCGTCAAATCGGGTATCACTTCCTGTTTTAAGGACTCTGAAGAGTAAAAATCCTGGTCCAAACGGTAAAAATATCCCAATAAGTAAAGTCTTCAGGACTAACCAGCTATTCGAGCAGCCCAGACCATCACAAGGACGGTAGCAACTAGATACGATTTAAAAAATCATTCAAAGCAACAAAAACGCAGAATAACGTACCGATGTTTCTCGTAAAGAATGTGTTTCCACATAATAATGTCAAAAGAGCTGACACGGAGATCATTAAGCTGTGCACTATAATGCTTCGAGTGGGCTCACCCAGAAGGAAGAAATTCGATCCTACGAATCCCAACAAGCGAAGTGCATGGGTTAGACCCTGGCAACATTCGAATTCAGTATGGTGACACATACCGCCCGTGAAGTCAGTGACTTTATCAAACCGAAAAGTCCACGCAATCGCGAAACCAAGAAGCTGGTATCCAACAGTCACTAGCCAAGTTAGGGCCAGGTAGTACCGATCAAGAGCGCGAACGGGAGACATTTTGCGTGGCGAGGAGGAATAAAGGGAGAACAATGTTGTAGTTCAAGTCCAAGCAGTGTTCTTTGGCGCAACAGAACAGGTGTACTCTTGTGTTCGGTTAAAGCTTCGTCAGTCAGCATTGAACCGATCGGTGGCCTTGATCATGGTCGTTCAAGGTGGAAGTCGCGACGACGTCACGGGTGCGTGTGCGTGATGTGATATGTATTGCCGGCGCCTCAAAAGTCATGTTCTTGGTCCGTTAAACTTTGAAGCCGTAGCATATGCGTAAATGAGCTACATAATTGGCTTGTCTATGGAGATTATATATACTTGATAAATATCATCGTTGCTGGTATGCAATATCGAGAGAGTCAGTCTATGTTCAGATCATCTAAAAAGTAGCATCCCTCCTCAATTAGTAGGGCCGGTAGTCTGTCCTTAACAAGCTGGAACGGTCAAAGGAATCTTCACGGTCGTCTGGGAGGAGGTATAAGCCAGTAGTCCGTGGGAAATGAGTTCGCAATACTTACAGCAAGGCCCTTGGTAAATAAAAGGCTTTAGCAAGATTTCACTCAAGAACTGAGAAAGATGACATACCGAAAGGCTGGTCTCTTTGTATTTGACACTCATATCAGCTGCAGTTAAACGCATAGCTTCAATTGCCTCGTCAAGAGTCACGCTGTAAACACCATCGCTGGCCATTGAAAGCTGAGCAGCGGTAACGGCCTTAACTGCACCCAAGCTGTTTCTTTCCTAGAGAAAAGTTAAGGTTTGGAACTGAAGTAGCCAAGCCTCACTTACAATGCATGGCACTTGAACTAGACCATCGATCGGATCGCAGGTTAAGCCTAGATTGTGCTCTGGAACGATTGCACGATAAGGATATCTCAGTAATTGGTTAGTGAACGCGAATCGTACCGATGCCAATTTCTGCTGCCTGTAACACTGTTTCCGGCGATGCTATATCTCAGATTAGAATTAAAAACATAAGTGTAAACGCATTTCAACACACCTCCCATGCAAGCAGCAAAACCAGCGCTAGCCATTGAACAAGCAACGCCGACTTCGGCTTGACAACCTCCTTCAGCAGCGGAGATTGTGCTACCACGTTTGAACAGCATCCCAACGGCCTAGCCGGCCATGAATCATTGCAAGATACCAACTGATAGAATTACGCACTGCCGCAGTCAATAAAAAGGTTTGGATAGTCTTCTCGGTATCATCGCTCACGAACTACATAACGACATCAGTCAAAGCGCTGAAACCAGTAGATAGGAGATGCTTACTTCAAGGATATACTTGAGAACAGCCGGAATGACACCAGCCGCACCATTAGTGGGCGAGGTAACAATCCTTCCACCGGCTGCATTAACTTCATTGACAGCTATAGCATAACAAGACAAGAAATCCATGGCCGGGATAACTGTTCGTCTCTGTCATCAACAAAAAAATGGGGTCTCAGTTATCCGATTATTTCACGCACGATTATGATAAATTGTTACGTACCGGTGGCATCGGTAAGAGAGCATGGTTAAACGAGCCAACCACCCTGGGCGCTCTCGCACCAAAGGAGTTCGTCACTACCCTGGCACCTTTGCTGCCCACATTCTCCGGCTCAGGCATGCGACCCTTGGTATTTGACTTTTCTTCTAGCTTTAGATCGGAAGTGGTATCACCACCGGCGCTGTCTCTCGGTGGCTCGCGAATTGCTTCAGGAGTTACACCCATGCCAATAGCAGGATCATTATTAGATGAAGAGATCCCTGGATAAAATCTGAAATGATGTTCTAATGAGTATTCGTTTGAACAAACGGTGCGGTCCTGCAACGCACCCACGCATTAAACGTCGATATAAGATTGGTGCACGTCTTCGGAGGCCTAACCGTCCCGGGAGAGTTTGTTCGGTAGTTGATACACCGGTGTGGATACACTGATCCATGACTTGCCAAATTCGCATTAACTAAAAGGATAATTTGTGTCAAATCAGGGGCGTGAGTCCAGTGGGGTGGGGGGGGGGGGGGTTCGAAAAACCTTTTCATGAATATCTTCGTCGGTATAGCCAAAATGTTTCTATCGAATTGGGTGAGATTCGACGGTGCAGAAGTGCGAGCTGTGGCACAAACCTCGTTATCGTGAACAATTTGTGCAATCGTTACCTGACAACTGTAAGTTTGAGATAGATAGGGTTTAAACGAAGCTCACGTTATATTTCTTCGTCAATGCTAACAGAGTATCTCCTGTATCAAAGGGGTATGGTGGCTCGAACGTGCCAGCAGCTTGATCCGCTTCAGGAGCCGAGATATCATCCAGAGGTTCGCTCAAGGAATGTAGTTGGTGCAACCTGGCTCCGTGCACCTGACTTTTATCCACCCCCTTGTAGAACAAGTTTTCGTCTACTTTAGTTTTTTCGTTAACAACGAAACCACCGCCCACGCTGAAATACTCGTTAGTGGCAAGTAAATCCCCATCTTCACCGAAAACGCTAAAGCGCATTCCATTTGGGTGAGTCTTCAGAACCTGGTCCCAGCGCCAGAGCATGTCGCGGTCCATGTCGTACTTGATCCGGTGGTGGCCACCTAGCATAATAATTTTGTTCTCCAGAATGGCCGCATATCGAGACGGAATAGTGCCGGTGTCTATGGTTTCTGGGTCCGAGCCTGTCAAACCACGAGTTTGAGCTCCAAGTCAGATAGTTTAGCGGCGCGTCGAAGCACCTTCCAAGCCGAGCAAAATCGCTTGAGGTGTATGATGGCTGGAGTTGAGTAAGTATAACGTAAAACAAAATGCAACCGTGCATGCACGAACCCTTTCCCTAGGAGAATCAGATGCGTTAGCTGTCAATGTAGGAGATAACAGCGGCAGTACTACCTGTGGCAGCAAGTGAGCCATATCTAAATGGACCCGCAACGCTGAGTGCGGTAATAACGTTGAAAAAGATGCAACATACAAGTTAATCTTGACCGTTCTGACCTGGAAATACGGTCAACAGATGTTCCGTTCCGGGAGGGTCAGACGTACTTTTTCTAGTAGATCTAATTCCTTGAGGTCTGCAATGAAGATTTTGGCCGCCCGCATAGGTCCGACGGTATGAGAAGACGAGGGTCCGACTGAACAGAATATTCGTCAGCTCGTAGAGCCAGCGGTGCATACTGGCAGACAGGGTATACCGCCGATACTGAATAAATCAAAGGTTGATATAACTGCATGTTCTGGGACCAAACGCTCTGTCGTGGTTGGCACCGAATTTTCCTCGCCATCAGATTTAGGTTTCACAGATAAATGTCCGACAAAACGAAGACTAGACTGAGCTGGCCAAACATTTCTGAATAAACTTGGGCGCGACCTGTTCACAGCGGAGAAAGCCCTTGTGAGCATGGAAGTTGATGAAGAGAAAGTTACGATTGTCACATGACATTAGCCGCATCTTGTTGCTACCACACTGGCAGCGAACCGGCGACGACGGCTTTCCTCTTGTTGACTTGCTCCTTTCTGTGCTGGCGACTACTTTTTTCCTTTGCCAAGGGGCCCAGAGCTATTATCTTGAACCACTTGGCGGGTATTCGCAGTCTAATCTGCGCGTAAGCCTTGTCAGAAATGTCCACAAATGGGGGAGCTCTCCATCCAGGTTCACAAAACCTATCAGTCTACAGTACACCAGTAAAGGGAGGGGATAGAGACAGGCATCCATTTCCGTTATCTGCAAATCCATCGCCAGCTTCTTCAACCCGCCAAACAACATCTTCCTCGGTGTCGGGCTCATTTCCAAGTTTACCGTCCTCAGCAACGGCACCTTCGTCGTCGATTCAAATATCTCCTCAAACACTTAACCCAGAGGCTTTGTTGCAGCAACACGGATCTGCATCCGATCCCAAAATGGCCGCTCTTGAACAAGCAGTCAACGACCGCAATATTCTTTCCGCACAGAATTCACAGTTGTGGAAACTCATCGAAAAGCAGCGAGCGGGGTATAATCAAATCTTAAAGGAGTTGGAACGTATCCGCGGCGAACGCGATGGCTACAAATCCAAGCTTGCCGCCGTGGCAGGTCTTCCAAACGGGTCGTCTTCTGGGGAGAGGCGCCAGAAGACCACGAGCGAACGCGGTTCACGCCCCAGCCTCGATCTTCCTTCAGCAACTAGTAGCCCCGCATCAGCTCACCCTTCTTCTCATTCGAGAGGACCATTGCCCCGACATAATTCAGATGACACAGGTGTGTTCATTTT
Organism: Crepidotus variabilis; assembly: GCA_015657495.1. Taxonomy (NCBI): domain Eukaryota; kingdom Fungi; phylum Basidiomycota; class Agaricomycetes; order Agaricales; family Crepidotaceae; genus Crepidotus; species Crepidotus variabilis. The sequence continues at coordinate 32,154 of MU157926.1, forward strand.
GTGCATTCAGTTACATTTTGATTCTGATCACTTACTGACCTCTGTAATAGCTTCCACTCCTCGGACGGGCCAGCATCATCAGCTTCACTCATCTCGTTCCTTTGAACCCATGTCTGGACGTATCCCGGATCACCATATACACTCTGGGCAAATTGGGCACGGAACTGCTGCAGGTGACATACCTCCACCACCGCCGTCGTCCGCCCCTCCCTCGGCGAGCATGCGTCAGTCCCGACCATCACCCTCGCCTCTCGTAGTTCCCTCGCAGTCGGATGATTACTCTACCTCATCGGCCGTGTCGAACTCGCCTGATTCTGCTTTTTCCAAACAGTCTGGACTCAGCGAGCCAAACATCGCCACAAACAAAGCGATCAGCAACGGAATACATACTTCCGCTTCATCAACCTCCTCTCGACCTTTGGTTTATCCTCGCAAAAGCAGCATCGCTGAAAGCGTTAGTAGTGTCATGACTACAGGGAGTGGCGTCAGTATATCCACCACACCATCATCGCTAACCAGTAGCGCTGTCGGCCAACCTCCATCTGCTCCTTATACCCAATCATCATATCATTCACACAGCGCCCCTCAGTCTTCCCAATCTAACTCTCAAATCTACAATACATCACCCCTCTCTGAATATCGTCAACATTCGTTGCCTACCCCAATTGTTGTGTCGCCACCAGGACCACCACAATCGGGGGGTCTAATAACCCCGACCAACACTGCGGCTTCAATTCAAGTACAGCAACAGCAACGCATGCTATCGCCAGTACCAGAAAACCGTCCGCACGCTCTTTCAAGAGAGTCTCGAATATCATTACCTGATGAAGCGCGCCAGTATATCGCAAATATGGCCGACTCACCAGCAACAAGCCCGCATGCTGAAACTTTCTCGCCAAAGTCCAAGCTTGGGAACTCTATATGGCCTCCTCCTGTTAGCACGACACCTTCAGACTCTGGTCAAGAAAGCGAATTCTTGGATATGGGTGATGAGGATTCTGATGATGAGTCGGAAATAGAGGGAACAGGAGATGTGACTGCAGGTGCGAAAGATCCAGGTATGTATTGTGCTTGGCAAGCTTCTCTCTCTCCGTGTTTTTTTCTTTTGTCTTTCGCAAGATATATCAGCTGGTGCTGACAATTAGCAGTCTTTGACAGTCTTCGATTGCACGCCCAGGCACCTCAAGTACAAACAATGTCATACCACGAGCGCGATCACGCAACATACCATCCTCCTCAACCTCCATATCTTAATTCCTACTCATCTTCTACCAATTCTTCACGGGAGGACATTGACTCGGTGTCAGGGAGAAGACAAGAGAAGTCACGTGTCGGAGCAGAAGAGTTTCCTCTTCCACCTCCATCGCATCAATTCGCACAGCGAGGACACCCTCAGGATCCACAGCATCTCGGACAGCCAAACTTTAGCCAGCAATCTCTCTCCATGTTAGGCTCTTCAACCTCGTCACTAGCTTCAGGGTCTTCACCCTCTAAACAACCTCAGCCCGATTCATACCAGTCTGAGCCCCGTCCATCCGCCAGCCAACAGCAACTACAATCTGACTCGCCCTCTCAATCACCTCCTGCACAACCGGCACCTGCGGCATTCCGTGCCCTCCCCTTACTCTCATCCGACCTTCCTCAGACGTCTGTCACCGTATCGCATTCGTTCGTGCGGCCGAACGATCGTGGGAAGGAAGTCCTCTCGTTCATCGTGTTCGTTAATCCGGGTAACGGCAAAGATGGATGGAAAGTCGAGAAGATGTACTCTGATGTGCTGGGATTGGATCAGCGTGTGCGGAGCAGCGTCGGCAAAGGTGTAATAAAGAAGATTGGGAATCTGCCAGAAGGGAAGCTATGGAAAGATCATGCACCAGCGAAGGTTGATCAGAGAAAGGTGCATTCATAATTTTGTTCCTTAACGTACCATCTAGAATCTCAAACTTAATCATTTTGCAGGCTGTTCTTGAAAACTACTTACAAACCTTAATCCGATTACCAGTCAAGAACAACGATGAAGTTGTTGCGTTCTTCACTTCTGATATCGTGCGTGAGGAAAAGGCGCCTGTGATGCAGGCTGGACATAAAGAAGGATACTTGACAAAACGAGGCAAGAACTTTGGTGGATGGAAGACGAGGTTCTTTGTCCTTCAGGGGCCAGTTCTTGAATATTACGATTGTGTAAGCTATCCCTGCTCCTCGACACTCAATTTCCGTAAATGGATTTTAACTTGCTTGTTTAAGCGTGGCGGGGCTCATCTTGGCTCGATACAGATTACAGGCGCCCAGATAGCACGTCAGCACCGGACCGAGAAAGCACCCAACAACGATGATGAGAAGGAGTATCGACATGCCTTCCTCATTGTCGAAGCTAAGAAAGGGCCCGGCGGCAACCATCCGCGGCATGTGTTATGCGCAGAGAGTGACGAGGACAGAGATAGCTGGGTGGAAATGTTGGTCCGGTACTACACTGGAACTTATAGCGATGAACTAGTGTTCAACCCCTCTTCCGGTATGACATCGGTCCAAAACTCTTCCGGTACATCGCTGCCACAACAAGCTGGGCAACCGAGATCGAGTACGTCAACGGAAGTGACAGCATCCAGTCCAGCTGGTCCTCGTACGAAAGCTGCAACTCGGGGGGCGATGCCCATCCCACAACTGTCCGCAGATGGCAGCAACACCAAACTCTTTCAGACGGTGCCGACACAGGACGATTATGCTCGGTCTTCTAGCCCGGCTCGTTCCCTCGAACCGTCACCGGCCGGTGACAAACAAGCTACTGCAATCCCTATCGCCGGTTCTTCAGACCCCCAAAAGCGAGCTGCAGATCGTAGTGGTGGCGGCGGTCTTGGTCTACCGTCTAGTCTCCCAGATTCATCGCCTCTCTCAGCCGCAGCAAGCGTCTTCCAAGCCGACCTTCCATCTTCAGGACTTCGCGCCAACTCTGAACTAGGACACTATCCAGATCTGCAAGACAACCGTGCTGCGAATCGTAATCATCGGCAAACTTCAATGGATCAACACCGACCTACACGAGATGATGGTCGCAAATCTTTCCATCCAACTCTGGCACCTTCGACGCAGAACCCACCAGAGCGTGTTCCATCACCCGAGAAGCTAGAAAACAAAGTTAAGATCTCTGGTCCCATGAACGGTGCTCCTATTCCTCATGGACTCAAGTTTGGTGGTAAAGATGCCCCGCCCGCCGATTCACCTACTACTGCCAATGACCGACGGGAGAAAGCCAAGTCTCGCTCCTTCTGGGGATTTGGAAAAGGCAATTGAAAATCTTTAGTCATTTGCAGCCTTTACTGATGTGAACACTATCCCTAGGTGACAAGCAACCGCATGCTCCCTTCATTCCCAGAGTTGTCTTTGGGGTACCCCTGGAGGAAGCGCTGGAAATTTCCCAGATCTGCCATCTCCCCAGTATTATTTTTCGTTCAATACAATACCTGGAAACCAAAAAGGCAGATCAGGAAGAAGGGATCTACAGGCTCAGTGGAAGCTCTGCCGTTATCAAGTCCCTCAAAGATATGTTCAATAATGGTAATTTCAAACTGTATGTTCTCATCATAGAGTCTCCACTTATTCGTTGAATAGAGGGAGATGTCGATCTTCTCGCTTCAGACGAATATTGGGACCCCCACGCTATAGCTGGGCTTCTCAAGAGTTTCTTGCGAGAACTGCCTTCGAGTATCTTAACTCGAGAACTTCACTTTAGGTTCCTCGCTGTCATTGGTGTGTATACCTTTGAATCACTCTCGGATATTCATTCATCTCTTCGTATAGATTTCGTGGACCCGCAAGAGAGGATAAGAGAACTATCACAGCTGATAGCTGCCTTGCCGCTTGCCAACTACAGCCTCTTGCGGGCTTTAACAGCCCATCTCATCCTGGTCGTCCAAAATTCTAATGTAAACAAGATGACCATGCGTAACGTGGGCATCGTATTCAGTCCAACGCTTGGCATCCCCGCTGGCGTTTTCAGCCTCATGCTTGGGGAGTTCAATCGCGTATTCAACGTGGAAACCGACGGTGAAGCTATGGCATCGAGGGAAGTCTCTGATCATGCGTCAGACCCGCTTCGTCGTAATAGTCGACAATATTCAGACGCCGCCGCCGATCAACTCCTCGGGTTGACTGGCCGTACATTGACAAGTAAGTGTTTTGCATATTTTCTGCTGCGTACCGTTCATTCTCGTTTTCTTAGCCTCTGCGGAAGAAACACAATCAGATGGCGATGATTTCTCACTGCAAGATGACAGCGGACCAGAGACTACAGAAGGAGAGATGACAGTGGAATCGACTTCCTCCAGCCCCGCTGGCATTCGAATTCATGCGCCAGACTCTCCCAGCACACCGGTTGCGAAGCAGACGACGAAAGCTTCTCACATGGCTGCAACGAAAGGTCTCAACGTCTCTATTACGCCTTCAGACCGCGGTAACAGACATTCGCGAATTGTGGGACTACCACAATCTCCACGGCCGCAACATTCTCCTGCACGACCAGACGCCAATGCCAATGCCGCACCACCACTTCCACCTGCATGAGCAGGGCTTTCATCTCATATGTACCATTCACATACTTACATGGTCTAGTCACACCTCTCGCATGATCATTCGTTCTCATTTGGTGTTCATTTCTTCTTTATATACATATACCACATCTTGATACCACAATGTCTCAGCATTTCGCTTTTTTTGGGCCATGTAAAATCACAAATTGCTGCGTGAAATTGTTATATTCAGACCTTGAGAAATAGGACTGCTTGTCGAGAACTTGGAAGATGAGTTCGCGAACAACAGCTCGCGATTGGCTGCTATGTTTGACGCAGCGGCAACTCCGAGTGCCCACAGCCGCCAGCACGACGCTCGCCTTCACACCATCATGAGTTTCAAGCAGGCCGCTATCCTTGCCCCAGTGTCTTTCTTCCTCGGTACTGCAAATGCGTTCTAATTCCCTTTGGAAGGAAACTAACATACTTGGTAACACCAGGTGTTCTCTTCATCTGCTTTAATGTCGATCACCGCGTGCTCTGGGGAATTGTGGACGACGAAGTGATCAAAGACGGCTTCCAATTCTATACTACCTTTTTCAATGCACCTCCAGCTATTAAGGTGTGTTGTTGTCTCTCTAAGCAGTAAGTTAAGCTCTCGAAACACTTTGTGCAGGCTCTCTTGCATGGAATGTTCGTCGTTGGGCTTCTAGGGCTTGTCGCCAAACTCCATAAATGGAACGAAAGTGCTGTGTTCTTCGACGGCACCAGTCTAGGTATGCCATGAAAACTTCTGAATTCTCCGTCTCTTTCTCACCTTATCGAGCTTCTTTAAGCGGCCTACGTTTTTGGCGTTGTTGTCTACCTCAGTGTCACTATTAATGCCCTTCGAACGATTGTAACCCCGACCGAGGAAGACACTCAGGAAGACCGCGTGTCGGCTTTGAGCGTCCTGTCAGCTGGCAATGTCATAATGATTGGTTGCTTCACCTTTATTCTTCTTCTCCAGGTGAGCCTGATTGAGACTGGAATGTCATGAGTTTGTGTTCTGATGCTTCGTTAGGCTGGCCAAGAATGGGCACTTCGCGCCGAGCAACAGGCTCTTGCCGCCCTTGAAGCCAAAAAGAAGCAGGACGCGACAACCGTATCGGCGGAGAAGAAAACACAATGAGTTTTGAAGGGAACCGAACAGAGCCTGAGGACCTCCTCAAATGTGTGTATGTAGTAATCTCATACCACCTTCATTAGGCTCTGTCTGACGCGCGCTATTTACAGCTATATGTAGCCTTAACCGTTCTCTGTACACTGGACTTGCACTTCGGCTAGCTCTGTTCAATATACTTCGCGTAAAAATTTCTCTTGGGAGAATCAATCCTGGCTGATAAGTTACCCGTCCCTAAGCGCGCGAAGACAAATTGAAGTCAGGAAAACTGACAATCTAATACTTGACTCCCAATATCAAATGCGCGATGGTTTGCGCTGGCAGGTGAGTTGAAGCGCTTCCATGATGGGCAACTGAAGATTGGTAGATTGGTGTGGTGTAGGAGTACCAAAATAGCCCTTGTCGTCGAATCTGGTAACTCGATCCTGAACCCGAGTCCATGTGTGTTCCTGTCTGCTGCCCTGCTGATAAGCCAACCTCTGGCCATCAATGGAATATTCTAATGTTATTCTGTCCGCGGCGATGATTCACTGTCCTTGTACTGATGTCTTCTTCCAGGAAACACAAAACCACATCAAACCACATCATATCAGAGATGCAAGCTGGCTGATGATCACAAAGGTCAATTACAGTATGTAGGCTTCTCCCGCGACTGTTTACTCAAGTCATTATTTAGCCCAAATGCGATGCCAATGTTGGAACACGAAGAAGCAAGAATTTATGTGTAATGTGTAATGTGAGCTGGTCCCGATTGTCTTCGGCTAGAGGCTCGGTCATTATTCCTCAGTCGACACCGAGCAGGACGATGCGACAGAGGAACTGTTGAATTTGATGTTTATTACGGTACGTAAGTTAGTCCTGGCCATTCCCAAACCGAGGACAAGTGACGTTGATGCGCTGTTCCAGCTGTCGTCGAATCGCATGTTAGGTGTTACTGATCAATCTCAAGTCCTTCAAACCTGCTGGTAGACACAACATAGCTAGGCTCGTCTGCTCCCGGCCTTTCGAAGGTGAAAAGAAAAGAAAAAACTGAACACTTCGCTAAGTTGTCATGGTGTAGTCACGACTTGCGATGAGTCGCCTACTGATATAGTTTTAGTAGGTCCTACCTCGTAAATAAGGCTTCTCGATTTTTCCCTCCCAGTGGATATCCTGCCAAACCTCCTACGCCTTCGTTAGATGCACCAGATGTTGGGCTTCATAAAGGGACCCCATCTATAAGACTAACGTTAACGTTACTCGACTTTCTTGGTCCTCCTCCGTCCCTAGAAAGCAGACTCCCATGTCGAAGCCGTGTAAATATCGTATTTTTGAGTCGCATCTTCAACAATGCTAATTATGCTCTTGCCTTATGATGTTCTAGGGTCTCTGGCGGCGACTTTCGCACATATCTGAAAATCCATCTTGGAGTCAACGACTGGTTATTGACCACCTTTTCTCATGGAAAATGAGCTACCGGTTCTTCGAAAGGTCCTGAATCTTGGAAGGAGTCACCTTATTCGGGAGTGAGGCCGCCCAAGCTTCAAACAGAGTCCCGAGTTGTTCACAAACGGAGCTGCCCGTCGGCGGATACGCAGTAAATACCACTCTTGCTCTCCCCTGCAATTGATGGCCTTGCGAACAATGCAGAAAAAGTCACAGCGCCAGCACTCGATCAATCGAAACTGAAGCCCCATTTGGCGTATGCTCCCTGAATTCGGTCCCTCCTTTTGTTAGCCAGGTCTGGCTATTGAACCTTTTATGGTATACGACCATATATCACGGATTGATGATCGCAACTGCCTGGTATGGCGAAAGCGGGCTGGTTTTGTTACGGCAATGCACAGGCCTACGCAGTAACTGTACAGCCCAAACCCAACGATTCGGGATCCATCCTAGGAAAGCTAAGAGCACTGAAACAAACCTTGAAGCGAACCCACCCCACAGCGTTGATACGGTCATACACTACGTCGTTGTGCATTGTTTCGAGGGTAAAATGCATCGCAGTCTTGCCTTTCTCCCATGAAAGCGGCTTGAGTTTGTACACGAGTCAATCCCGACCCCATTTCATGCTATATCGTCATTCTCTCACCAACCCAAACTATATGCCTAGTAGCTTGTCGATCCTAACCTACTCGCCACCGCCGCCGAACAAACTGAAAGTCTCGTGAAGTGCCTTGCATTCACCCCGTTCTTCAAGGTCCCCGGGAAAAGTGTCAGGCAAAGGCAAGGTCAGTGTTCCCTGATTAAAATCGTCGTCATATTTGACGCGTATTTTTTTTTCGATTTAGCAGATAACGCACACGAAAAAAGCCTCGAAACTGATCATGATTGTGATCATCCTTACACACTACAGTGAAAGGACTTCACATCGAGAAGCTGTGATCACGCTGGTTGAATGGTAGCATAACACCCCGATGCCCTCCGTGAACTGAAACCAGCTAAAACTACGAATACTTGAAAACCGGTCCTGTTTCTCCGATGAAATGAAAGAGGAAATACTATCAAAGAATCTAGAAAGATAAAACCGGAAATAACAGTACTCTCGAAGACCCTTTACAGCGAGATCAATACCCTCCGGTGAGAATATGAGTAGGAATAATACAGCATATGGCCAGTATCAGAAGTTTTCGTTGCATTGTATCTCTGATGGTCGATCAGTGCACCTTCGTCGGTCTCCCGTCTTTACCTCCGCCGCTTCAGAAAGAGACAGATCGATGACGTTACTTGCAATAATTTGATAACAGCTGCGACTACTATCGCACATTCGAATGGCCCATGCAGAAGTGGAGACTATGCAGAGTTCGACACAAAGTCAAAGAAGTCGACGAAGACGCCTTCCGAGGGGTGTTACCACACGCCGTGTGAGGCTTTGAGGGCTTCTTTGCAAAGTTCGCGTGTTCCTGAAGTGTTCATTTGTTCTTTGATCCCACCCACCCTATATGGTACGTTGTAGTTCGAAATGTGCTGTATACATGCCCTCGGATATCTCACAAGCAGTGTTATTGAACAGTCACATTTAGCCTATGCCATTACTCTAATCTAAAACTGCTCTGCACATCTCACAACATGATTGAACAGCCTCGCTTTGCACATAAAAAAAAAGAGAATCGTCCGACTCCGAACAAAACCGAATATCGGTATCATGTACAGTTGAAAATTTTCAGAGTTGACTGACAGACTGAAGCTTTTTTCAAATGCTAGATCACTTGGAAGCAACGAGGAAGACCAACTGACTTTGCATGATTCCTGCTGAAATCAAACACTTCCGTTGACCGAGACATTGATTCCGACAAATGTGGATATGGGCGTCTGCTCCCGGTCCGTCGCGATCAACTGGTCTCGATCAGTCACCCCAAAAATGTACATTACTCCCGAAAGCAGAAAGGGCCAAGTCTTAAACAGTCAGACATCATACAAGTTCTTTCAAGGTGCTAGACCGGGACCAGAGCTAAGAGCGTCGATCGCCAAAGGAGGGTTGAGTGTGTCAAACGTTCTCTTCAAAATTCGATCTCAGAGGTCACTGGGAGAGAGGTCTCGACAAAGTCTAGGTCATCTTTCAGCTTCTACAGCCAATTTTGGTGAGAAACGACTTTCGCTGATCTGTGCAGGGCTAGTCTAGCCACCAAGATGTGTACCGAATTCGAATACCGCGAGTGTGGATGTTCCTGAATGGTCCTGCGGTGAATAAGGAGCGATAAAATAGTGCGGTCGAGATTGTAGTCGATGCTTCCTCGATTGTGAACGAAAACGCTATTAGAGGGAGGTAACTGAACTAGTCCACCTTTAGCTTAAGCGGAATGTATCATCCCTGCAAGTACAGTACTGCGTTCGGCTGCATAGAGTCCTGTGGTCTTCGAGAGTAGTAGTCGTACCCAATCCGAACCTTAACCTGCGGATGAAGACGATAAAGAACCGCTCTTGCGCTAAATTCGACTCTGCCTTGCGAACAAAACCAGAAGGAGCCGAGTACATACACAAGGTTGTATGAAATTCCAGCCCTCCCAGAGGATGCAGAATTGCAGAACCCCAGTTGCTAGAGTTCTCAAGATGCCCGTGCGAGGGTTGTCCAGGCTTCATACGGCAAACTTCGAAATTACGACGATGGGTGCGAGAACGGTTGCTACACATGCATGGGCGGCGGCGGCGGCAGGGCGAAGGTTGAGGTGGTCGAATTATGCATACAAAACGGTTTTCCTTGTGGTTTCTGAAGGACCGTGGGGCACAGAAGCTTGAAGCGATGCCAGGATACGAAGGCAGAGAGGGTTTCGATTCAAGCCTGGAATCATTCAATGGGAGATATTGTTAAGTGGCACTACCGAGCGTGCATCAGGTTTGGAACATGGCGTCGCGATGACGGGAATAGAAGCCCTCCATCTACACCTACCGTGCGCGCGCTCGATCAAGAGAAAAACTCACCTGCGCCAGCAGAGAAACGTAAAGCATAACGAAGCTGAGACACTAAATCAAACAGGATTGTTCTCATTGCGAATTTAGATACAACAAAACGGATCGATCCGACGTCGACAATGAGCAGTAAAGGACAATATCGACGTCGATTGAAGGGATTTGCCGAAAGGAAAAGTTTGAAAGTTGGTATAACGGTGATATATGATACGTCCGGTCAGCGACGCACATTGTGTGATGATGTGATTCCCAGTTTTTCTCGGACGCGGCTATGTTGTACGTGTACGTTGGGCAAGATATTGCCCTTGATCGCGTGTAGAAAGCGAGTGATATCAAGAAAGTTTTTTTTGGGTATGCTTTCGAGGTTTGAAATTTTCCACAGAGTAAAGACACGGTTTCATAGGTTGTTAATCCAAGGAAAGCAAAGGACATGGACGATTAAAGTTCAGAGGTGGTTCTAGGTCTGCTGGCAGGACCACTAGGGTATGAAAAGGGAGAAGTACAGAGAGGTCATCAACGGTTACGGTTTGAGGGCTCGTTTGAGGCTTGGAGATTACCTTGCGTGAGTCCGGCGGTTGGAGGGTGGTTCTAAGCTGATTGACATCTCACGCGAGTAAGAGATCGACCAGCAGCAAAGCGAATTTTTTGTAATAGAAGAGGGTACATGAAAGTTACAAGAAGCTTGGGAAGACGGGGAGGCGAGTTGGAATACAGTTATTTGGGACTGGACCACTATTTTTCTCTTCTCTCGTTAGGGAATTCGCCAAGTAGGGTGCTGAGCCAAGAGTCTGGGTGGGACACAAGGAATTGTCACATTTCATCGTGACCATGTCAGATCTGGGATGTGACTCGGAAAGGGTTCTCTTGTTACGGGTTGTTTGGTTGTTCAGGGTTGTATGTTCGTGCTTTGTCAATTGCCCAGATCTACAGATTCAGATCTGACCAGGTCTAGATCGGGAGTGCAATGGGTTTTTATAAGTAGAAGCCTGGCTGTCCGCAAGAAAGGGTTCACAACCGAAATCCCAACGGCCCCATTTCAAAAACAACATGGATATCGACGTAGACTGGTGTTTGACTTGCCAGAGGCACATTGTATGTTTGCTATTTGTCTTATTTCATCGTTATTTTCGTTGACATTCACCTCCAGGAGGGTCCCACTCCTTATTGCTCGTTCGAATGTCAGGACCACGCAGAGCCTTCTTCTTCTAGACCCAAACCGCAGGTGTTCTGCACCTGCGACGAAGACGAGGATGATGACTTCTCCTCTCTCGACGACGACGACGTGATATATCACGAAATCGAGGCTCCTACTGGCTCAGGAAGTGCCCGTTGGTTGGGCAATGACGACGCCGGAATTGCTGCTTGGGCTGCTGAAATCCAGCCTGGCACTCCTGCCGAACTCTCAACTTCCCCTTGCTGTTATCACTCGCCCCGGAAATCAATTTCTCCAAAAACATACCGTCCTCCACCTAACCTCCTCAAGTCTTCCCACCGAATCGTTCCGCCATCTCTATGTACAACAGCACCGCAACCCGAATCTGCTCTCACATCCACCCCCATCCTCACTCCTTCCCGTCAATCTTCTATCAATCTCCTTGCCCAGACCACCAGCCAACAGGCAAGTCTGGGAAAGGCTTCATCCAAATCAGCTCAAACGGACTCTTCCCTATCGACACCTGCTTCCTCACATCCCGTTCCTATTCATCTCGCGGGCCGCAAGGCTTCAGCCTTCGACGACATGTACACTCAAGTCCGCTCGTGGGTCTCTCCATGCCCATCCATCTTCGTTCCTGCAGAGGTTATGCAGAAACGTTATCAACCACCCATCCAGAGGGTGAATTCAAGCAAGAACCTCTTCACAACGCACGAATTCGTCCAAAAGTACTCTCGTACGGACTCTTCGCGTGGACGCAGCCGCCTAGCGTCTGAACTTGCATACCAGAACGAGCAACTCTCGTTCAAAGCGCGAGGCCGGAAGTCGTCTCGTGTAGCAGCATGAAAACCTTTCCCCGACTCTCTCCTTCGTTTTCCATCACCCATAGACGTCTCTCTTTTCCCTCTTTGCATATTACACGGACTCCCCGGAAGGCTCTGACATTCGACATGCTTACATCCCTTCAAAATCACCACCACGACTCCTTCATTCCCATCCTCCACACACTCAAATCCACGAATTTCTTGTAAACGCCTCCTTATCTTGGCCAAAAAAAGTTTTTCGTACCCATCTCATATTCCACCTACCCACACAGTATCGGCAGGTTTTCACTTCAAGTCCAATTATCTATTCCACCCATTGGACTACATATCTTGTACCCCATTCAAAAAGGACTCGTTTATCACGCCCGCACCCACGTTCACTTATTTTGGCGTTTTCCCGTATTTCCCTTCTCTATCTCTCGTCTTCATTTCGCATCGCATCGCAATTTCACCCATAGACATAGCAATATTCGTTTCTGTTTTTGTTTTCCTGTGTACGCTATTTACAGAACCTCTCATTGTACTAGTACATTTGCAATGCCCCCCAGCCCAGATGGCACAACCTTTCTCATACCCATATCTATTCTTGTGTGACCTTGAGCTTCCTAAGCCTTCCTTCCCTCACGAAAGCACGAGGCTATCTGGGGTGGGGTCTTGTCATGGAACGTGGTCTCTGGTAGACCTATTTGGACCAGAGAGCGGGAGCGCTGAACGTCCAAAATGTGGTAACTAGAGGGAGACTTGCCATCAGGTTCTGGACTTGAAGGATGAGGTGACTGAAGGGAACGATACCTGAATCCCATTCAATTGGGCAAACAAACCGGTTACTTCCCACTTGTATCCGTGAGAGAGTCAGGGTCCCCTGACACCCCTAATCCAAATGCGGTATGTTCCTGGAACACATGCCCTTGTGCGACCCTCTTGCACCTCTTACCCCAAATGAACTTTTGCTTCCGTTTTGCCAGATCATGATGGTCCCCCGCCCCCTCTCCACATCGTAATTGCGAACGCTTTGGTTTCTACTCCTATGGCTCTCGTAAATAAGTCTAGCAAGTCTAGGTAATCGCTTCAACCAGCGCATCATATCTATTGTTGCATTTCTACTCCTCTTTTTGATGCTTCTCTTCCAAAAATCAAGACCCTTGGCGCCTTATCGCAACATAAAATACATTTACATTACATACCCCCTCGGAAGTCAGGTATGTTCCGACAGGTCGTGCATTCCTGGCATTCAGGTTCTCTCAATCAATCAGCTCTTCCACTACCCACAGAATCGAGTAAGTATGTACAACGCCACTCGGCTTCTTCCTGTCTTCTTTGAACATACCCAGCAACCATCCGTACGTCGTTCTTGCTATTAGTGGACCCAAGCAGTCTTTATCCCATCCCCGCGGTGTTCCAGTCTTCAAATCCTAGTCTTTAGCTTTCAGCACTGTATCGACGTCGAAGTATTTTATCTCTCCACCTTTTTAGAAGATCAATTCGAGGACCTTTTGGAACATTCGGTCATTGTCCCGCGTGGTTTACTGTAGTAACTTCAACTCGATGCCCACTTTATGACCGAGCAATATTGCGAAGAGAATTTGCGAGGCGTTCGGGATTGCCATATTCTTCAGAACCCTCGCAATTGCACTCGGCTTTTGTCACCGAATTAATCATCTTAATTACTTGTGCAGCCAAATCTCTAATCAATATCGTAATCTTGATTCCCTCACCGACTTGTTTATCCACGGGAGAAATATTCTCTGCAGAGGAAACCCTCATCCCTTCTAGTAAGTACATCATTCGAACAGTCGGTTGCTTTCCCTATCGAAGCTCGATTGCTCATATTAGTTCTGTTTGTCCAGACCGTGGTATCCACTATTATGCCTATCTCTACAACGTTTCTCAAAAAAACCTCGTATCAATTCTCGCGTTAGTTCGAAAGTGTCGTAGCTGCCTTTCAAAAGCTGCTTATAGATTTGACAGGTGCTCCCCCCTTTAAGTTCTGTGGCTATCAAAACAAGCGAAATTATCCCTCTCCCTCTTCGCAAACTTCCGAAACGCTAGCCAACGGAAAGACGCGATATCTTTTCGGCTTTCCAATGATAGCCCTTGACTGAGTTTGAGGAGCTCTCATGGCTCTCTCCGATCGCCTGCCCGTCACCTGCAGGCAATCACACTTGGGATCCTCCTTCAAAGAATTTTTTGCGAAGGCCCGATTCTTCCCTTCTCGCGTGCCCTTCTTATCGAAATCGTAGCAGCATTCTTGACTTGAGCAGCCCTCTTGCATGTTTACCTACTCAAGTCCATTGTTCTCGGGCCCCTCATCCTTACGAAAACCTTTCTTTAATTTACAGATAAAGTTCATTGTCCGCACGGCTTAATCTATAGCTCCATGCCTTGCTTTCGAAATCATTGATTATGTCGCTTCTAGTTCCAGTGTTCGCTTTCCGGTACTTGCCCTCACGGACGCGCGATGCCATGCATGTTCTCAAGCCACTCTCACGGGCCCGCTTTGCTCTTTAATGACTTGGACAGCTCCACCAGTACTAACACCCAAAAGATCGTAGTTTTCTGCGTATATTCTCAACTACAACCCTCATTCTAGTAAAATCCAGCTTTATTCTTTCAACACCACCTTCCTAAGCTTCTGTGCCCCATCAAATCAGTCACCCACACCCTGCAGGCTCGAATTCTTAATTAACACCGCGATGCGGCGCCCTGGGTTGTAACTACCTCAGAATCTACGTCAGCGGCAGCACATAAACCTTCCAGCTTCCTCAAATGCTCTACAGCCATAGCGACACCTTGAAATTCCTGTTCTTGTCCTGTCCCGATTCACCCGCGACTTCGATTTTTGTTCCTGCTTGCTCGGGGCTGTCACAACCGGTGGCATTGGAATTTATTTGATTATTCTCCCGCTGTGATGGTCATGCGTGGTCGGGATGTCCATCTGGGGATGCTGACAACCTCTATCGCTCTGGATAAACCCTTTTGTGGGTAGGCGCTTTCCAATCGGAGTCGATACAAATGAGACGTAGATCCATCTGCGCCTTTCCAACGCGTATGGTGTAACCTTGAGTACGCATCACGATTCACCCACTGAAATCGACCTGATCTGTCTTCTCTGGTACTCTCAATGGAATTAAGAATCATATCTGGCCTTGGCTTTGATAAACCTCTTGATCAAGCCCTGGCCACCCACAAGGAGGTCTGGCCGGTAACTCAAACACAGCGAACAATCTGTATTTATGTTTCTGGCAGCGCGTAAAATGGCCCTAGAGCGCATCAAGCTTCTTTAACAACAAC
Organism: Crepidotus variabilis; assembly: GCA_015657495.1. Classification (NCBI taxonomy): domain Eukaryota; kingdom Fungi; phylum Basidiomycota; class Agaricomycetes; order Agaricales; family Crepidotaceae; genus Crepidotus; species Crepidotus variabilis. The sequence goes on from MU157926.1 coordinate 47,472, forward strand.
ACCACCACCACCACCAGAGAAATGGGGTGCAACAACAAAGGCAATTCAACTTTCAACTTCACATGCTACGATGCCAATGAGTTAATTTGAAGACGGTACCGTGCTATTCCCGTACAACAATATATCATATGTGCCTGTGAGTCGCTTCAACGTTTAGATGCCACCGCTACGACAGCTCTACAGCGCCCAATCAGCGCTTGAGGCGCTGCCGATTCGTGACAGAAAGGCACTGCGATCCATTTCTGCTGTCTCTTAAGCTTCAAGGCGGCCGAACCTATCAAGAAAAGACGGTAGGTCTTGCGGCTGCGAGAGAGCTTGCCCAAGAAACTCAGGTTGGGTCCGTAATTCTTCCTGATTTGCTCAAGAAATCGAGAAGCCAAGAGAACCGCAAAGCTAAACGCAGCTGTTCATTTGTTTCAATTTTGCTACTGGCCCGCCGCCACCAGATAGGACGGGAGGAGTGCTAATCAATTTGCAAAAGTAAACCTTGAGCACTAGGAATGAGGTCTTGACACCTTATAGCATGAAGTCCCTCGAGTACAGCGAGAGAACTGATCTCTACGCTGGACCTTGGGCGGCTATATACTTACCTATTAGTTACATACTTCATGACTTTTTTGATCATGATGCTAGTTTAGAAGTGATCACTAAACTCGGGGTAGCGGAAGTATTGCTCGTCTGCCAGCAATTGATTGCCTGGGACATCCAAGATTTAGCCTTGTCTGATCTGAGAGATACCTGTCAGCAATTACTTGTTGTAATCTCTCGGCCAGCTCGTGAATGATCCACTAGCAACACAAATTAAAATATGTCTTGGGTATTTATGCAACTTCTGTGGCTCGTGTATCAATACCTTCGCCACCGGAGACCTGCTGTGCAATATACATAAGGGTAAACCTTCTGAGTTATATTTATCAAAGACTTGATGAAATGAATGAGCTACATTCGCGACGCCATGGACTAGAAGTATGTGGATTCAGTGTTCTGTAGTAAATCCTCTCCGGACCCGCGACTTCAACGCCGATAGTATATTGACTTCAGTTAGGTTCCTTGTTTCAGATAATTCCCATCAGAACTGGCTGCTTTGTTACAGAGATATGGATCCGGGAACACGTCCACTTCTAGCTTTGAACAGAACAATGCGACCCAACCCCATGATCGCGACATTGCCAAAAGAGGAATGAAGGGCGCCAGATCATTGATCTCAAAGGACCTGTGGGAAGTTGATCCAAGTCCTACGCTGCGTAGTGTTCAGCATGAGATGAAAGTAAATAACTGAGCTTATTATCGAATCAAAGAGTCGAGTGTTTGCCAGGCATAACGATTAAATTCCCGGTGAGCAGACGCCGCTTCCACCTTTACACTCTGGAAACTTAAGAAATGTAGAATCACTGGAGGCTGGAAAACGGCTTGCATGCGCTGCCTGCGACACCAAAAATGTTTTGCTGGCCCGCCGCCCTCCCATGACGAAGTTCAAGAGTCATAATAGTCTTTCCATCTCACTCTTGCTGCGTAAGACTCAAGCTAACCTAAACGGGAACGACTCAGGACTAAGGCTCGACAAGTTATTAGGCATTTGTCAGTCCCCGGTCGGAAAAATCCAGGGCATTGTGTCTGGGACTAGCCAAATATACTTAAATTTTAGGAGGAGTCAGCGTCCGCTGAACACGTATAACGAAAAGTGATCGAATGCCGGCAAAGTGACGTTCTCGAAAGCGCACTAGCAAGTGGCGGGGGCGCTGACAATACATTCCCCTGCGATCCAGACCGACTTTGGTTAACCCTGTTGAGCCCAGGATCTTAGTCTATCTGAATGCTTTGATCGCGTACCAAACCCTGCAAATGGAAAATGCCGGTGTCGGTCCAGGTGTATGCAATGTCCTTTATGTTCTGGATGTAGATGACAAGTCCATACGACGTTCCCGCGAATGTGAGGAAGCGGCGAATGCTGACCTTGACTTCCGCCATTATTCTCAATTGCTGAGAAAAGCTGGTGAAATATATATAGTTTCAGGGATAATATAGAGATTGGCTCCCTTATTAATGAGCCAACGTAAACGACGATCACAGCAACAGGTATTAGGCTTATATGCCGGGTGATCAAGCCAATATCCATCCTGATAGACTCTTATTTGGAGACCATGTAGGCTTTAAGCCTTTTTGCTTCTGTTTTCCCTCACATTCAATGGTATTCCTGTGATTTGGCAAGGGCCTAAGGCAAATATTGACATCGGTTCCTATGGTGGTGACACCGACGCTATCCCAACAGAAATCCTGTACCATGTGGAAGGCTCTCTCGTGTGTGGCTTTTTTGACGTCAGATGGACCTCACTTTTGTTGGTGAACCCATCAGACTCGGATGAAAAAGTGCTAGATCTCAGGGTCGTCGGTGGTGGCCGACATCCGATGCTCAGGGCTATAACACCAAATGAGGCTGGATGCTAACGTATCACGCAGAGCTTTCCTGTTGCTTACTTGACCATCAGTGAGCAAACGGAAGAGAGCTTGCTGTGTACTCCGACGCACCGCCTAATTAAACTGATTGGATTCAATGCCCGGTGAAGGCAAGATGAGTCCATCCATAATCGTAACCTGGATGTCAACCAAGATCTGAGTAAAGCAGATTCTTCAACTTGTGTTACAAATCTTGACGAAGTTCTGAATCATGGTTACGAGAGTACAACTGATTTTCGGTGCAAAGAATCATGTGGATGTGGCTGGTGATTTGGCAGTACAGGACTTGGACACCACCAAGTATCATAATCTCGACTCTCTGATCTGGGGTTTGTACAGAAGGCGAAAAGCGCTACCCTTAACACGAGATCAGTCACAAGTAGAACTCGACAACACCTATACCCCAAATCTACATCATCATCAAATACTGAACAGGTCCGGCTTTGCAGTTTACTTCCATCATCATTGTGGAGGAGGTTGGAACCTTTAATTTGGTCAGAATGCGAAGCGAAAAGATATCAACAAATCGCTTACCCTGGAGGTGGGCCACCAAAACCAGGTGGTGGAGGTCCTGGAGGGAATGGCATACCAGGAGGGAAACCGGGAGGTCTGAAACCAGGTGGGGGTCCAGCCATTCCAGGTGGTGGGAACGGCATTGGTGGGCGTGCCAAAGAGGGTTGCCCCACTGACCGAAGGTAGATCAGCGAAGTTCCAGGGAGATTGTATTTTATGGACTTACTCGGCGGCATCATACCCATACCTCTTCCTGCAGGCATACCGCGTCCTGGCCCCATTGGCAACTACCTCGAGATTAGAATGATTCTTCTGATCGGAATTCGTAACTTACCGCATTCTTTTTATCTTCATCTACGACTGGGGGTGGTCCCTCGACACTTATACTCACAACTGTTTCGCCTCGCAAAATAACAAGACCTAGTGCTCTTTTCATCTCCTGTTCAGGCGCAGTTTCCTCTCCTGCCTTTTTCTTCGGCCTTACTCTTCTGAATTCTTCACATTCGGCCAAAACAAGATTCATATGGCGGTCGAAAGCGAGCATCTGCCCGATAAAGGCTCTACCATCGTTGATCGTAATTTTCAACCTCCAGTTAATGAGGTTGAGCATTTTGCCACCCTTGGATTTTGGAGGAGGCTACAAGATTTAATCACGATTCATCGACATCTGTGAAAGTAAAATTCGCCTGAGACTTACCATGGTAGCGACGCGTTGAGGATATCGAGTCGATGAAAACGCGATGAGTGGTAGGTTGTATCGCAAACACGACCAAACTTGCCCACTCCGTCGATGCCAGATGGCTGATTCACGCTCATTGACAACGTTGGCAAAGCGTCGCAGAAATTGCTGGAGACATATATAACCTTTGACATATCTTCTTGGGAGTTTTATTCGAATACTCTTCACTTGTTCCTCTTTACCCTTTTGTGCAACCATGCTCACTATTCAAACGGACTTCACCCAACTACTTGGTACGTTTCAACAACGTTTCAAGTTCTGATATACAAATAATAGAAGTTCTCAACATGATCTACAGATATACAGTCCCCCATTGTTGCAGCTCCCATGGCTGGAGCTAGTGGCGGAAAGTCGCTGCCAGAGTATCGGTTTGCCTTTATTTATCCCAGTAAATCATCTAGGTGCTCTGGCCGCTCAAGTCTCCCTAGCTGGAGGCTTCGGTTTCATGGCTTTTGGTTAGCGAAATTTTGTGCATCCACTCCGTTTACTGGATATTTCTGTCAGGATACGGACCTTTGGATGACTTGCAAAATGAACTTGATGTTGCACGGAACATCATAAACCCTCCAGAAGGCACACCTTTACCAATTGGGGTTGGTTTTCTTGTATGGCTGCTCGAAAAGAACACACTTCAGGCGGAAAACCTGCTGGCTAAAGCCTGTGACGCTCAAGTGCAGGCCATTTGGCTCTCCTTCGGCGACAACATCGGCCATTGGATTGAATTCATCCGCTTGCATGACCCAAATGCGGGCAAGAAGGCTGCTATCAAAATCTTCGTTCAAATTTCAACCATCGATCAAGCCCTCTGCGCATTGAATAATTGGCAAGTCGACGTCATTGTTGCACAAGGTTCGCATCTTCCTTGCATTTCGGCCATTATTATCGAATATATCACTGCTGCTTTAGGAAACGAAGCTGGTGGTCATGGTCTCAGCGACAGTCTACCCATTCTAACGCTTATACCATTACTCAAAGGGGTGATTGAGACCGCCGCTTCTGACCGTCAAAATCAACCCCCACTTCTTGCGGCAGGCGGACTCGCAAGGGGATCTCAAATCGCGTCTTTGCTCGCTCTGGGAGCGTCTGGTGTCGTGATTGGAACACGCTTTCTGCTGAGTCCGGAAAGCTTGTATACAGATAGCCAACGTGAGGCTCTATTGAAAGCCGATTCGTCAAGTTCCGTAAGAACGATGGCGTTCGATCAAGCTCGAAATACTCTTGGCTGGCCCGAAGGGGTTGATGGGAGGGGACTGCGAAACGGTAAGTAGCCGACTTGTCCTTCGGACTTCATTTCCCTTTTAAAACAGCGCATACCTATTATGTAGACACTGTTGTTGACTATGAGAATGGTCTTGAAATCGACACGCTCCGAAGCCGTTTTGCAGAGGGTGTTAAATCAGGGAATAGCGCTCGTATGGTAGTTTGGGCTGGTTCTGGCGTAGGTCTCATGAATACCATCAAATCTGCAAAGGTTCGTGCCGCCGCCATCAATGTGGGTCATCCTTCACTAACATGAAAGGCAGGACATCACGAAAGAGTTGCACGAGGAGTGCCTCGCGACTTTGCAAAGGGTTAGCACGTTGGTCCAATACAAGTAGTCAGACATCCTATATCAAACTGCTACAGCCGCTCTTTACTTGGTTATCATTTATGACAAGATGGAAGTCCCAGTCTTTACGATGTTGTATTCACTAGGTCTGCACGGAGACTTAGCGGTGCTTCGTGCAGAGGATCTTGTGCGGCATCAAGTCAACCCTGCAATGTTATCGTGGGTCTGAGCGAAGTCGAAGCTGCCCCATACGCTGATCCGTAGGCGACACGGAGCGATGTACAACGCGACCTTGGATTTTTGTGTTCTGTGAGAATGAACAGGTAATCAATTGATCGAGAAAACTAATTTGTACAACAACTGAGGTGATCTGCGAAGACAGAAACAAAATGCGATGTGGCCCTATCAAGGTATGCAAAAAATGTTCGGCTCGAGATGGTGTGCTCATCAATGCACAATCTCCACAGTCAAATCTCCCTGGTTAATAGAATCGCCTACAAAGATCGGTCGTTTCAGTGGACTTATCTACCTAGTTTTAGAGACCACTTACCCTCCTGGACAACGACGCGTTTGACATGACCAGAGACCGGCGCTGTGACAGCAGATTCCATCTAGATTGTATGGGGCAATCAGTTTCTGAAATGATGCTATTCTATGTAGAATCTTACCTTCATGGCGCTGAGAACTAAAAAAGAACAAGTTATCAGTACGTCAACCAATTTGACAATTGCTTATCGTCGACTTACCGCAAACGGGATCGCCCTTCTTAATCTCCTGGCCCTCTTTCACCCTCACTTCAACAACAACACCCGACATTGGGGCGCCAACAGAGCCGGGATCTGTGGTGGCCTTCTCTCTTGAAACAGTCTCCACGGCAGAGTTCTTGTCTTCGACAGAAACAGCGCGGACCTACAAATTGGTGAGGAAGTGAAATAAACGGCACAGTCTAAGATACTTGCCTCTCCATTGACTTCGAACCACACGTCACGTTGAGCACGACCTTCGACCACAGGGCCGACAGCCATGAGACGAATAATGAGCATCTTTCCTTTCTCAATGGAGATGTGCATTTCCTCTCCAACATCCGGGCGTCCGAGGAAGTATCGAGTGGCTAACACGCTATAAAAAGCATCAGCCTCCTAGGAATGCCGTGGCGACATGAAAGACTACGAACCTGAGGTCCCCATATTTCTCAATGAAGGCTTGATAGTCTTCGAAGACCTATCATATCGCGAAGAAATTCCGTTCAGCGGTATGAATAGATAGCTTATGTCCGCGGGCTTACCTTTGGATACATGACATATGAAGTAACGTCGGTGTCCGTAATGTGTTTGCCGAATTTGCTGCGCAACTCGGCCTTGATCTTCTTGAAGTCGAGAGGTTCCATAGTGGCGCCAGGTCGTCCATCGATTCTGGGCTTGTTCCTGATGATCTTGGTGCGAAGAGGTTCTGGGAAACCTCCAACAGGTTGCCCAAGATAACCCTGGAAGAATTCGACAACAGAAGATGGGAAGTCAAGCGACTCGGCGCGCTCGAGGACGTCCTGCTTGGTGAACGAATTTGAGGTCATCCATTGCGCGAAATCGCCAACGACCTTAGAAGTTGGTGTAACCTAATAAAATTGCGCAAGCGACGGTCAGTAAATCCACATTGGTCTCCATCGGATATACGTGCCTTGACAACGTTGCCGCACTTTAGATAGCAAATTGCGTCAGTGATACGCCATTTAAGGTGCAGCTTTGGTACGCACTAGTTCATTGGCTTCGACGTATTTCTTTTTCACGACTAATCAAGAAGATCAGCGGAAGTCTATCTCGGACTTAACCCTAACTTACTGTTCCATTGAGTACCAAGTCCTAGCTGTGCTGCTTGGAACTATGATATTCTGTCAGACAAGAGACAAGACAAAAAAGGAAATATGGTACCATGAGGTTAGTGTATTGTCCTCCTGGCATCTCGTGCTCAAAGACAGACGAATCTGATGCGCGAACGTTGGCTTCGAAGCATGTGTAGAGCATGCGAACTTGTGACCAATACGAGTTCAGAGCTTGAATATCATCATAGCGGATTCCGGTTCCCAAGTTGGTCTGTTCCAGAGCCGTGCAGATCGCGCCCATCGAAGGTTGCGAAGTCAAACCAGACATGCCTGGAAAGATCAAGTTTCAGAGGACGCTAAGACTATGTCGAAATATACACATACTGTCGATGGCGACATCAACGACATCAGCTCCGGCAGCAGCACAAGCGAGCATGCTTGCAGTGGCAATTCCAGCAGTATCATGGGAGTGAACATGGATTGGAATGTCGGGGTGAGCCTTCCTAATGGCACCAATCAACCTGCAACCCACAGCAATTAGTTTCGCCATGTCTATGAAAGGGAGCGAACGTACAGAGTGGCAGCTTGAGGTTTCAACAGACCAGCCATATCCTTGACACCGATAACATGCACACCCTCCTTGACGAGCTGATCGATGAAGTCGAGATAGTACTGGAGTGTATACTTCTTCTCCTTGGGGTTGGCAACATCACCACTGTAGCAAACAACGGCTTCGACAACACCACCAGCCTTCTTGGCAGCATCAATTCCGAGTCTCATCTAGAAGTAGGGTTAGTACGTGGTCTCTAGGTTGGATACACATTTGACTGACATTATCTAGAATTAATATGAGCGCCTGGAAAGGAAATCTTAAGAGCCAAAAACGCACCGAAGTAGTTCAGAGAGTCGAAAACACGGAAGATATCGAGACCGTTCTCGACAGCCTTCTTCGAGAAGTCGTAGATGGCATTGTCACTGTCGAGCATGTTCAAGATTACGCAGTGCAGATTGGATAAAAGCAGAGCTTACGGGTAGCTTGTGTAGCCAACACCATTGGCACCGCGGACGAGAGCTTGAAGAGGAATGTTGGGAACAAGTTTGCGGATAGTGCGCTATGAAAGCATTAGCAGATCACTCATCCCGGAATTTTGGTAAGCTCACAAGACGCTCCCAAGGATCTTCATACAAGAAGCGCATGGCGACATCAAAAGTAGCTCCACCCCAGCATTCTATGCTGTAAGAGTTGGCCAAAGCGTAACTGGTTTCTTTGGCGATGTTGACCATATCGACTGTGCGGAGACGAGTGGCGAGGAGAGACTGGTGAGCATCACGCCAGGTAGTGTCCATGATGAGGCATCCTGGGTATTCACGAACAGCCTTTGCGAAAGCCTCTGGGCCTTGCTCAACGATGATGTTGCGCCATCCGACCTGGCAAGGGAAAGTGGTGTCGAGGGGTGGCCCCTCGGGATCGTCGCGGTTGGGAAGGGTGGGAACGACAACTTCGGTCTTGAGACCTGGTTCACCCTGTCGATTATATATCAGCATCAATTTGGATGCACAAGCACAAAAGACATACAAGTTGGCCTTTGATAGAGCTTCCATTGACGGCAAGATCTCCAAGGTAGGCCAACAGCTTCTGGGCACGGTTCTGACTCTGCACGAGCTTGAACAAGTCGGGGGTATCATCAATGAACTAAGGAAAAGTTTGAGCTCAGTAGTTTGATAACTTGAATAGTAAGTGACATACAGTGGTCCAAGTTTTGCCACCGATGAAGACATCATGAGTCAAAAGACGGAACAAGAAGGGGATGTTGGTCTATATAGTCTTTTGTGAGTACGACAGTCTGGTGGACCGAGGGAGTGAACGAGCGCTACCTTAACACCGCGGATACGGAACTCGACAAGGGCACGGAGCATTTTTCGGCGCGCAACCTCGTAAGTAGTGCCGCTAACTGAGCACTTGACCAACAAGCTGTCGTAATGGGGCTATATCACGTATGTCAGCTAGACTCTAGCTATGTTACAACAAAACTCACTGTGATTTGAGCACCAGCGAAACCAGAGCTAGCATCGAGACGGACGCCATTACCGCCGGCACTGCGGTAAACTTCGATCTTTCCGGTGTCAGGCTGGAAACCGGTAGAGGCGTCTTCAGTGGTGATACGGCATTGGATGGCAAAGCCACGCTTGGTGATGGCCTCTTGAGTGAGACCAAGTTGAGGGAGAGTTGCACCTGCGGCAATTTGGATCTGAGCAGCAACGATGTCGATGCCCGTGATTTCCTCTGTATAAAATGTGTTAATATCATAGAAGTCCGCATCAAAAGTTCAATTTCATACCTGTGATAGTGTGCTCGACTTGAATACGGGGGTTGATTTCGATGAAATAATGCCTTCCGACTTGGTCAACTAAGAATTCGGCGGTACCAGCATTCCTGTAGCCGACGCTCTTGGCAAGCTTGATGGCGTCGTTGAGGATAGCCTGACGGACTTCCTCGGGGAGATGGGTGGCAGGGGCAACTTCAACGACCTTTTGATGACGACGCTGAACGGAGCAGTCACGTTCAAAGAGATGGATAGTGTTTCCGGCGGCATCAGCGAGAAGCTGAACTTCGATGTGCCTTGGACGTTCGAGGAAGCGTTCGATGAAGACAGTGCCATCACCGAAAGCGGACTTGGCCTCCGAAACGGCGCGCTCAAAAGCATCCTTGAAGTCCGATTGCTCTCGGACAACACGCATACCACGTCCTCCCCCACCCATAGCAGCCTTGATGATGACAGGGAAACCGTGCTCTTGGATAAAAGAATCACCATCTTCGTAGGTGTCGACTGGTCCGGGTGTTCCAGGAACGACGGGGACACCGACTTTCATGGCTGAAGAAAGAGGTCAGTAAAACACACGGTACAATACAAATTGGTTCATACCCAAAGTACGAGCCTTGGTCTTGTCACCGAGACCATCGATGACTTCTGGGGTTGGGCCAACGAAAGCAATACCGGCTTGCTCAACCTTGCGGGCAAATGAAGCATTTTCGGAAAGGAAACCATAACTGTAGAAAGGTTTAAGTCAACCAACGCGTCGTTAGGGGTATCATGATGCATCGCTTACCCAGGATGGATCATGTCAACACCATGCTCGAGGGCGATTCTGATGATGTCGTCTTGAGAGAGATAAGCGGCGACGGGAGTGAGGCCCTTTCCAACTTGGTAGGCTTCATCGGCCTGGTTTTAACAAATATGGTTTGGTAAAGGGCGAAGCAGGGATGAGAAACAAAGTTGGTTGATCGTTTAACGTAATGGCCATCGAAGATCAATAAAAAGTTAACCGCACCTTTTGGCGATGCGCTGATAAGCGATCCTCGAATGAGTAGATCGCGACGGTGTGCATCGCGAGCTCATGCGCAGTACGGAAAACACGGATGGCGATTTCCTAGACATTCTCTCGTTAGTGGAGAACAAGTTATTGGAGACGCGATCTCGAGCGTACACCACGGTTGGCGACCAAGATTTTCGTTAAAGGTCCATTGTGGCCTGCTGCCTTCCTCCTCATCGTCTGGATGGAGTGTACTGGGGTGCCAGGAATACTGGGCGTCCCTGCAAATATGGGAGCCAACCTCGGTGGGTGCAGCGTGTCGGGTGTTTCTGAAGCCATGGCGGTAGCTGGATGAGTGTAAGAATTGTCCAAATCAGATGGTGAAGCTCGTTAAAACTGGCTGAAAAACTTACAACTCAAGACAATTTCGCTACTACTCTCGACGACAGAGAAGAAGGGGGAATGGGAGAACAAATGACTTTGGAGTTTACACCCGTCCAGTTATAGTTTCGCGCGTTAGGCCGATCTCTCAAGGAATTGCATCCGGGTTTAAGGCGGGTTCACGTCTTGCGGCCAATCCGCACATATCTCCACCTTTCCATCCGAATTTTAATGAGCATCCAAGGCCTCATGTACTTGCTCGACTGCGATACACAATTTTTTGGACTTGAGTGCACTTAATTACCGACAAGCAGAGCGATTTTGCAGCAGACTCAAGGGCCGTCTATCTCAATCTCAATGATCTTTCCCCACCGAAAATCAATTCTTCCCCGTTCGGGAGTCCATCGTGATCAGAAGTTAACACAGCCTATGGCATGGATGAGAAATCGATAGACACAATGAGTTATTGGTTCTGATGATAGACAGCGCCACTATCCGATTGCTCCTTATCATGGCTTCCGCGTATTCAACGTAGCCAAAGGCAGTATAGCGTCGGCTTGTGCCCGCGACTCCTTCTTTTTCTGGTTATTTTTCGCCACAGCGTACATGACTCCTGCGAAAAACCCCACACCCACTGATGAGACAGAGCCGACGGTGACAGGATCGCCGAAGAAGAGCATTCCAGAAGCGGCCACTGGTAGTTTGTTCAGCGCTCCAACCATGCTGTAGACATTATACGATTGAGCACTGGTCCCGCGAGGTACAAAGATATACCATACCTATAGGTGGTACTGCTTGTAACTCGCACACACCACGCCGTTGTGAAAGAAATGCCAACTGCGGCGGCGCCAGAGAATGCAATCGCCATTAGCAAGACGTTACGCGAGTTCGGAGGACTGCCAAGATAATTAAATTTCCACTTGAGAATAATATGCGGCCGATCACTCACAAGTTGCGGGTCAAATTCTCGGTTCCCCAATCCTCAAAAATGAACGAAAATACGATGAGTACCGGAATACTGAGCAAGTTATTATAAAACATGGAATCCCAGTCGGAGAACCCTGTTGACTTGATCCGTTTCCTCATTGAGAGCACCTGAAATGCCAAGGAGTTACCTCACTGACACAAGCGAACCAAAAGCTAAAATGGGTTTACATATGCAGCGCTTGTAAAGCAGTTGATCATCATCCACATATAGCCCACATTGAGTCCTCGAAGTGCTCCGGCTGCTGATTGCAAGGCAGTCAAGCTAATACCGTCGCTGGTTGCAGGAATAGACCCTGAAAGTACACTAGATACGTCTGACCATGCAGCGATGACGGATGAGACAACCTGTCAAAAGTGACAATTAGCATTTAGAATTGTGATATAACAACTAAAAAGTACCATAAACATAAAAGACACAAAGGTCAAAGCTGTCACACTTCCTCCGAACCAAATGACCTCGCCGTATGCCTGTTTATCAAGTGGTGTAGGTAAAATGATCATCTCCAGAGAACTGAGAACTCACAATTAAGATAATCGTTAGATTTTTGAAGATTGTGTATACTGGAATGCTGAGGTGTTGCTGTAGTATGATAAATCAGATAAGTCCATTGATACACAGCAGCCTGAGTTAACACACCAAACTCTTGGAACCGGTGTAGATCACGCTAACGAGAAGGAAGCTAACCGGGAACCACATTTTGACATCTTTCATGTCAAAGTCTCGAAAAGATATTACGCCCAGTCTCTTTGCAACTAACACGCATGCCACGCAAACAGTAGATTGCATGCAAAGCAGTAGAAAGTTCATGGAGAAGTTGGCTCCTGATACCACGAACTAAACATAATCATTAGTTAGAAAGCGCATAGCTCCCAACTGAGTCCAACACACTTTGTTAACCACTGTCATCAATATCGACGCCAAGCAGTAGCAAACGATAGGCGGTACTATAAACAAGTTAGTTTTCACGAAAGCTGCAGCACAAAGTAGGGACGTACTTGAGGACGTGGCGACTTCTTTTATTTGCCCTGTCGCCATCGCCTTCTTAACCTCAGCTGCATCTCGCTCGTCCACCGACTTGGACCTCGAATGTGATGCCATATACTGTTGTGAGCTCGAGAGGGTATCACGTTTAGTCGAGTTTATGTTGTAGGAGAACTTGCCCTGAGCTGTTCTTGGCGCAATCTAACAGAAGAGAGTGACTAGAGATGAATTAGCCGAAAATGAGCCAGAAGGATATACGCCGAAACGCTAAACGCTGGACGCTGGCTGAATGAGAGAGGCTTGAATTTCGAAGTCGTTACACAACTGCTACAACACATCTAGACCACGTGATGTCCCAATTAGCCACGTATACACCCCTAATTCACCCAAACGCGTCAATACCGTCGCGTACTTCGAAAAAAAAAAACAACTGTTACATCGATTTCAATTACTCCTTACTGTGGTGGAGGTACTGAGGCGTAGTTGTGTTATGGTAGCTTAGCTTCCTAAATCACGCGGTGTTAGACGAACCTCTGTTATTTCCGCCGTGGGTATTTTTCGGGCAGAGTAATCCTGCAGAAGCTGGTGGGAGTGTCTATACGGTATCCATAAATCATGGACAAAGTTTTCAGCCATGAGGTGCTGCGTTCGTTGGAGTCTTTAAGCACTGTTACAATCAAGATTGGGAAGCCCCTGCTTTGTTTGTATTGTCCTATTGAAAGATTTAGATCTCTTGTCTATGGATGTGGGATAAATCTAATGACGAACCCAGGTTCACAACGAACCCCTCTCAAGAAATCACAAAATCCCAATGTGGAATATTTTCTCGCGCGTCAGCTGCTCGGCATCTTCAAAGCCGTTGATGGGTTGATGTCGGCAGCAGCACTAATTCTGCTTTGAGTTCACAGTACATACAGTTATACTACAAAAGCCACAGTAATCTGGCTTGTATGGCCAATGTCGAGATCTTGAAGTGAGCTTTTTGTCTCAATAGCTAAGTCAATGCGAGGGGAACGATCTACCAGTAACCAATGCCTGAGATTGTTATAAAGTTGTAGCTTGAATAAACTCATTGTGGGTTGAGGATGGCCCTCCCACTAGCTTCTTTGGATAAAAAATAAATAAATAAAAAGGTTTAAGTGCAGCACATCTTGTACTTGGGTGTAACCAGGAAGTTATTTGCACCTAGCCTCAAGCTGATTCTGAGCTTCAGTCTCTCCTCCTTATTGGTGACTCATTGGAAATTACACCTCAATATTCTAATATGAGCACTGAATGTTGGAAATATAAATTTAGCTGTACAGATACCCCTGTACATATAACTATCCTTAATGTTCTATTAGGATTTAGTCACTCCTTGGACACCTTTACTAGTTATTACAAACCCTTAGGATACTCTTACTAGTATTTCAGATATATAAACTAGCTAGAAACACCTGTATCTACATGCAATTGCAAGGTTCATTCCTTACCTTGTTTCCAATTGCAAGATGTGCACAACATGTTAAATTCTAAATCTCACACTGAAACAGCGGCCGGAACAAGCTGTGATACTTATAAGCATATGCGAGCTATTCAACCAAGTTTTTCGAAAGAAATTGACTACCTGCGAGCCGTGATACACCCATTGTCAACTCGCAATTTTGCAATTTGGCATACCATAGCCGTCATCTGAACCTGCTGCCGACTCATCAATCCCATCAACGGCTTTGAAGATGCCGAGCACCTGACGCGCGAGAAAATATTCCACATTGGGATTTTGTGATTTCTTGGGAGGGGTTCGTCATTAGATTTATCCATGGATGTGACCAATTTGTTCGTCTGATGGAGCAAGTATGCATATTTCCGAGTTAAAATTCAGTTACATATCCCCAATTGTCTAGGTACGAAAGAGTCGGAACTCAGAACACACCTCGATAGCGATGATGGCTGGAGGTTACCCCACCTTTTTCCTCATTAGGCCATTCAACCAAGTGAAGAACCAAAAATGTTGGTTATCTCCTAAAATCACGCACAGTTAGGCTATGACATGCCATACCACGATCCTGCATCAAATAGAATTACCGAGGGGACAACTTGAAGAGTCATACGTCCTAACGTATCTCAGATTCTATCTGTGACCATGCAATAATCCACAGACGCAACTCGAATATGGAGAAAGGTTCACCATTTTCGGACCGAACGTGGACATTGCAGGGTAATCAGCTGTTTGTATTTGATGGCCCGATCTTGGCATAGTGTACCCTCAAAGAGGTCGCCGATCAAATTCTGTAAGGGTGACGAGGTGTTAAAGAGGCTTACTACACACAGTAATCCCAGTAAACTGGCGGGCTTCGGATAAGCGCAACGGTTCAACAGTAGAATGAGATTTTAAGTACTGTATCAGATCGAAAGCGTACACTGTCTGATTTTCGACAAATCTGCGTTTGAATGTGACCGTACGTTATCACCGCTGCGCATGGCGTTGAACTCTCAGATATCACTGCTGCGGAGGGTGAATTTCAGCCAAGGTCGAAATGCCTTTTGGCAAGTCAAGATTTAATTTTTACGGAAATTTAGGCGAAATTTTAAATAACGTACTATCAAACCAGGGATTTCCACCTGGACGAAATCCCTTCAGGAAATGATGACTTGCCGTCTAAAGATTTTGGCGTAGTCTTGAATTGATTCACCCCGGCAGTGTATGGATGAGCTCACCGCGGACGAGTATATTATCAAAAATTGCCATTTGTTATCTATTCAAGAGAGACGAAATACTCACGAAGTCATGAAGCAATGGTTGAGTGGCAGCCAGTTTAAGGAGATCATATCTAAAAGCAAACTTTGATGGGTGTAAGGGACGCCATGCCGGCCCGCAACGACATGGTCACCGCCAACCGCGACACCTTCTCATCAACGCTCACTCGTCACCAAGCCTTTGTATCCTTTTATCTGGCCATGCAACTTGTAGCATCTGGTCAATGGCTATCCACGGTGGCTTCAATAGGCATGGCTGTTGGCCCTCCACTGGTTAGAACTCTGCCCAACAGAAATTGACAATCCAGTTGACAAATGTGTTTTAGGTCTATGCTGATCAGGCATACTCTATTGTAAAGAAGAAGTACGTCTATTGTCTTGAGAAGTGGTATTGGACATTAATACCGAGTCCTAGGGATGCCACTGGGTTTTCTCGCGATGTCTGTGCAATCTTGTTAGTTCGGTCAATGTGTTTTGAGTCATGGCTCCTGACTGCTCCGCTATCTGAAGGCTCATTGCGAACATTACAAGATGCTTTTTCTGGCTCGGGTATGCCATATTGTGACACTAGAAAATTAGATTACTGAACAACAACGCAGAAATCGCTTCGAGACAGCCCTACTTGTTCAATCACTCTTGATGATTGTCGCCCAGGCTAGTCCAAAGTTTCAGGCCATTATACTCAAGTTGACTCCCTTCCCCATACAGCTGGCTTTATTATACATTTGTATACGCTATAGACCTCGGTTGAGTACCGAAGTGCTCGTTGGGTCAATGCGGCCGTTGTCTTTTTGGCAATGGACTGGATACTCACAGTACATTGAGTTCTTGGCTGGCCTAGTGTAAGTTTATTTTCCTTTGCTGTTGTACTAAGCTCAAAATACTTGTAGCATTTGCCAATCAATTCTCATCTTGATATTTGGTCGTTCCGACCTTTTCGTTAATTTATTGGGTTTCGTTGCTTTGGGTTTGGAGAGTACCCTACCAATACCACAACTCATCAGCAACTACAAACAACGCTCGTTATATGGTTTCCGGATGTCGACACTCATTGGATGGGTTGGTGGGGACTCCTTCAAGTAAGTTTCCACCAGTCCCTCAGCCATTTTTGTCAATGACCAACTCATGGCAGAACGGTTTATTTCTTCCTTCAACATTCGCCTTTACAATTTAAAGTTTGTGCAATTTTTCAACTATCCATTGATATTGGTAGGTATTGATCTTGATATCGCTGGAAATATATTGCTTACCTGGAAATGCCAACAGCCATAGTCCTTCAAAGGTTTTTGTACGGAACTGCACCTCCCACAAGTGTTTTGATTGAACAGGAGGACGAGCTGGAACAAGCACTGGCACTAGCGGATGACTGAGGCGGAGGACATTACACTACAACCCTACTAGAAACATGATCATCACTGTACCTAATGTCAACTATTTATTAACAAGTCAAAGCAGTGAACTGGATGGTATATTGGAAAGACCGGGGTGACCATATGTCACGAGCGGGTCACATCCTGACAACAGGGATAAACAGGACAGAGTGCTAGTAACAACTCCTCCAACCGTCCGCAGTCCTTACGAGTCCCTCTAGGACCCACCCACCTCCTACCATGGCTGCAGTAGATACATCAAAACCGATTGCTTTTTGCGAGCACCTTCAATTATCAAGTCTGGGCGTTCAGCCGCCTTCGATTTCGTTTCAGGTGCGTTGACGCGTCCAACTGTCATTTGTTGCGTATACTAACTTTTAGCTGTTAGGTATATTACATTAAAACTGTTTTGAATGTCGTTGCGCTTACCAGCCAAAATATCGCAGAACTTAACTCTAGAATCAGATCACTTTATATGCGTACGCGAAAAAGTGAACGAGCAAGGCCAGGTCGTCATCATTGACCTGGCCGATGCAAACAACATTCTAAGGCGTCCAATATCAGCAGACTCAACGATAATGCACCCAAAGCAGAAGATTCTAGCACTTCGAGGTACTGTGCTTGTCAAAATTATATATTACGAAATTCTCATACGAATATTCTAATCCAGCTGGCCGAACGCTCCAAATCTTCAACATTGAAACCAAGCAGAAGGTTAAATCGCACATTAACAATGAGGATATCGTCTTTTGGAAGTGGGTTAACGATTCAATCATTGGTCTTGTCACGGAAACCGCTGTCTACCACTGGACCATCGCCGACCAAACTTCACCCCCGCAAAAAGTCTTTGATCGTCACCCCACTCTTGCCGGCGCTCAAATCATTAATTACCGGGTTACTACTGACGAGAAATGGCTGGTTCTCATCGGTATCTCAGGCAACTCGACAAACCCCTCTGCGTTCAAGATTAAGGGTGCCATGCAATTATACAGTCGGGAGAGAGGTGTTAGTCAACCGATTGAAGGTCACGCAGCGTCTTTCGCCGAAATCAAGTTGGATGGACACCAAAAGCCCACGAAGCTCTTCACCTTTGCTGTCAGGACAGCCACAGGAGCCAAGGTTCGCTTTAGTCATCATGATTTTTACACTTGCTAATTTCTTTGCAGCTGCATATCGTTGAAATTGATCACCAAGCGCCTGATGCACCTTTCACGAAGAAAAATGTCGATGTTTACTTCCCTCCTGAGGCTACAAACGACTTCCCTGTCGCGATGCAAGTCTCCAAAAAACACGGCATCATTTTCTTGGTCACAAAGTATGGTTTTATTCATCTTTACGATCTCGAGACTGGTGCATGTGTCTACATGAATCGTATCTCTGGCGAAACCATCTTTGTAACAGCCGAGCACGAAGCTACACATGGTATCATTGGTGTTAACAAAAAGGGACAAGTCTTGAGTGTCAACGTCGACGAACAAACGATCATCCCCTACATCCTCACTACTTTGAACAACACAGAGCTTGCGTTCAAGCTGGCTAGCCGTGCCAACTTGCCAGGAGCAGACGACCTGTATGTCAAGCAGTATCAACAGCTATTTCAATCCGGACAATATGGCGAAGCAGCCAAGATTGCCGCTAACTCTCCTAGAGTAGGTTTATTACTTTTATTCGCTTAACATCTCTGACATTCTTCTAGGGTATTCTGCGAACGCCGCAAGTCATTGAATCTTTCAAGCAAGCCCCAGCTCCTCCCGGTGGATTGTCTCCTATTCTCCAATATTTCGGTATCTTGCTAGAGAGAGGAGAGCTCAACCACTCCGAATCGCTTGAACTCGCTCGTCCCGTTCTCCTACAAGGGAAGAAGCAGCTTCTCGAAAAATGGCTCAAGGAAAACAAGGTACTTCATTCACCCTGTACGAAGCTTGAAGCTGCATTTTTATATCATATTAGTTAACCTGTAGCGAAGAACTCGGTGATATCGTTCGGTCACACGATATGACGCTTGCGCTGAGCGTATACCTTCGCGCTAATGTCCCCAACAAGGTCGTTGCTTGTTTCGCTGAGACTGGTCAAACAGACAAGATCGTTCTTTACTCCAAGAGAGTGAACTATACTCCAGATTATGTCGCCCTTCTCCAACATATCATGCGCACGAACCCCGAAAAGGGTGCCGAATTTGCCGCTCAACTTGCTAATGACGAGAATGGTCCCTTGGTTGATGTTGAGCGTGTGGTCGACATTTTCATGTCGCAGAACATGATTCAACCCGCTACGTCTTTCCTTTTGGACGCACTTAAGGACAACAAGCCAGAGCAAGGTCACTTGCAGACGCGCTTACTGGAACTCAATCTCGTGCATGCGCCTCAAGTCGCCGACGCAATCCTCGGCAATGAAATGTTTACTCACTACGATCGTCCGAGGATTGCAAATTTGTGCGAGAAGGCTGGGTTACTACAACGAGTATGTAGTCTGGGTTTAAACGTAGATCATGAGCTTATCCTTTCTAGGCCCTTGAACACTATGAAGACATTGCTGATATCAAACGGGCCATTGTTCACACTGCAGCGCTCCCTATCGATGTAAGTGTTTTGGAGCTTTGGAATGTATTATTCTGATCCTTGTTTCTGATTTAGTGGCTGGTCAACTACTTCAGTCGCCTTACTACCGAACAGTCCATGGCTTGCTTACAAGAAATGCTGAAAGTCAACATCCGTCAGAATTTGCAACCCGTTATCCAAATCGCCACCAAGTACTCCGATATTCTAGGTCCCGTCAAGTTGATCGAGATGTTCGAAAGCTTCAAGACTTTTGAAGGACTCTACTACTACCTTGGCTCGGTTGTCAACCTCAGCGAAGATCCCGAAGTTCACTTCAAGTACATTCAAGCTGCGACAAGAACTGGCCAGATTCGAGAAGTGGAGCGCATCTGTCGTGAAAGCAACTTTTACAACCCGGAGAAGGTCAAGAACTTCCTCAAAGAAGCAAAACTCCAAGATCAACTCCCTCTCATCATTGTTTGCGATCGATTCGACTTTGTGCACGATCTCGTTCTTTATTTGTATCAGAACGGCCTCACCAAATTCATCGAGGTTTACGTGCAACGTGTCAACTCTGTGCGGACGCCTCAGGTTGTTGGAGGTTTGTTGGATGTAGATTGCGACGAGTCGACGATCAAGAGCTTGTTGGTCTCCGTCCAAGGCAATTTCCCTATCGACGAGCTCGTTCACGAAGTCGAGCAGCGCAACAGACTCAAATTGATAATGCCTTACCTGGAGGCCAAGGTTCAAGCAGGCTCGCAAGACCCTGCAATTTTCAACGCCCTTGCCAAGATTTATATTGACAGCAACAACAACCCCGAAACCTTCCTCAAGGAGAATAACGTATGCCATTTACATCTCATTATCCTTCAGTCATCTAACATCTATTTTATAGCTTTATGAGCCTTTGGTTGTTGGAAAGTTCTGTGAAGCGCGCGACCCTTATCTCGCCTACATTGCTTACGCAAAGGGGCTCTGCGACGACGAGCTTATTGCGATCACAAATGACAATTCCATGTTTAAGCAACAGGCTCGTTATCTCATCAAGCGCCGTCAACCAGATCTGTGGGCCCAAGTCCTTGTTGGCGACAACACTCATCGTCGTGCGCTTATTGATCAGGTACTACTTTTTCGCGCTTTGCTGTCAACCAACTTTCTGAACCGAGTGTAGATCGTCGCGACCGCTCTGCCCGAGTGTACCGATCCGGACGATGTTTCAATCACAGTCAAGGCTTTCTTACAAGCAGACTTGCCAATCGAGTTGATCGAACTGCTTGAAAAGATCATCCTTGAACCTTCGCCCTTCTCGGACAACAAGAATCTCCAGAACCTCATGCTGCTCACTGCTATCAGGGCAGACAAAGGAAAGGTTGTTGGATATATCAACAAATTGCAAAATTATGACGCTGGTGACATCGCTCGGATTGCCACTGAACATGGCTTGTACGAGGAGGCTTTAACTATCTATAAGAAACACGAGCAGCACGCGCTGGCGATGAGCGTCCTAGTCGAGCACATCGTCTCCATTGATCGAGGTTTGGAGTACGCTACAAAGGTCAACTTGCCCGAAGTTTGGAGTAGACTCGCTAAGGCACAACTCGACGGTCTCCGAATCAAAGATTCGATTGGTGAGTAGCATCAGTTTTAACTAACGCAGCACTAACTTTCTATGGCAGATTCCTACATCAAAGCCCAGGACCCTTCAAATTTTGCAGAAGTCATCGAGATTTCGGGACACGCCGGCAAACAAGAAGAACTTGTCCGCTATCTACAAATGGCTCGTAAGACTTTGCGTGAACCCAAGATCGATACAGAATTGGCCTACGCTTACGCCAAGACCGATCGCCTTCACGATATGGAAGATTTCTTGGGGATGACAAATGTTGCAGATGTTCTCGAGGTCGGAGAGAAATGTTTCGAAGACGAACTCTACCAAGCTGCCAAGCTTCTGTTCACGAGCATCTCCAACTGGGCTCGTTTGGCAACTACATTGATTTACCTTGGAGAAAACCAGGCTGCTGTCGAAAGCGCCCGCAAAGCTGGTAACACCCAGTAAGTCGTCACAAACTGAAAATTATCTCTTCATAGGTGTTTACAATCCCGATAGGGTTTGGAAGCAAGTCCATGCCGCTTGTATTGAGAAGTCTGAATTCCGACTGGCTCAAATTTGCGGTCTTCACATCATCGTTCATGCTGTGCGTATCGTTTGCTAATGAAGAAAATCACGCCCTTATGCCTTGATTACAGGAAGAACTCGCTGCACTGATCCAAATGTACGAGAGAAAGGGACACTTTGAGGAGATCATCAACCTTTTGGAAGCTGGTTTGAGCTTGGAGCGTGCTCATATGGGTATCTTTACTGAGCTTTCCATTTTGCTCAGCAAGTACAAGCCTGCTAAGTGTAAGTCCATTCTTGTTGTTATTGATCTCAATAACTTAACTCGTTCCAGTGATGGAGCACCTCAAACTTTTCGTCGCACGTATCAACATCCCCAAAGTCATCAAAGCTGTTGAGAAAGCACATCTGTGGCCCGAGCTTGTATTCTTGTATATCAAATACGATGAATTCGTCAGTCGTTTTCACTGATCTCGCTGCCTATGCTCATCATTTCAATCTTTTAGGACAACGCGTCCCTTGCGATGATTGAACGGTCAGCGGATGCATGGGAGCACAATCAATTCAAGGAAGTTATCGTTCGCGCAGCGAATATTGAAATGTATGGATTCCTCCAACGTGCCGATGAATAGTTGTCCTGACCTTCCTTTAGCTACTACAAGGCTCTAACATTCTATCTCCAAGAACACCCCACTCTCCTCAACGATCTCCTCTCCGTCCTCATTCCACGCGTTGATCATAGCCGAGTCGTTCGAATGTTCAGCAAAATGGATCATATCCCTCTTATTCGGTCATATCTCATTGCCGTCCAACACGTAAATCTAATATTTAAAGTTCTTTGCATCCATGCTGATAATCACTTTTAGTTCAACCTGGAAGCTGTAAATGATGCTTACAATGACTTGCTTATTGAAGAGGAAGACTACAAGACACTTCGTGATTCGATTGATAGCTTTGACAACTTCAACAACATAAGCCTGGCGAAACGGTTAGAAAAGCATGAACTCCTGGAATTTAGGCGATTAGCTGCTCATCTTTACAAGGTAGTACACCCCTTGCCAATCACTTATTTCCTCCTCTAATGATTTTTTTAGAAAAACAACCGCTGGGAGGAGTCAATATCACTTTCAAAACAGGACAAACTCTACAAGGATGCCATGATCACCGCGGCCACCTCGGCTTCAACAGAGGTCACAGAGGAGCTTCTTTCGTACTTCGTCGACATCGGAAACAAGGAGTGCTTCGCAGCAATGCTATACACCTGCTTCGATCTCCTGCGGGCTGATACTGTCGAAGAACTATCATGGCAGCATGGTCTCAACGATTTCTTCATGCCATATCGAATTCAAGTACAACGGTCGCTGGTTGACAAAATTGCTTACCTGGAGAAGGAAGTGAAGGAGCATTCAAAGAAGGAAGCCCAAAAGGAAAAGACTGAAGCAGAGGCTCCCATTATTAACCCTGGTGGTTTCGGTAGACCTCTCATGTTAACGAATGGCATGGTCGGCACTGCTCCTCAAATGAATGGTGGTCCAAATGGGATGATGCCTGTGAGTGTTGTTTCCCTTGACAGATCAAGTTGACTATGACTGACTGCGAATTGACAGTCTATGACTGGCTTCGGTTATTAACTTGTTTCACCACGCATATTTGTATCGATGGATGTATATAATTTTCACCACTAATGGATCCGCATTTTTTCTCTATATCCATGAAATTGAAGCGTAGTCTTCATACATGTGAGGAATGATGAAAAATTCTATACAAAGCGTGTTATAAATACAGAAAAACCAAGAGGTACTACACAAATCCTAATAGTAAAAGAGATAGAGTAAGCTAGCTAGACTGTCCGTGAGGTGAAAGCCGCCGCATTAGGGAGGAAAGATAACGAGGATATGTGAACGTGAAACCAAATGAAATAGTCTACTTCGTAGTCCTTTATCAACATGGCTCATCAGAACCGATACACCTCCTGTCCCACGACAATGACATGAAAGTGAGAGCTTTATAAAGTCCCATTACATGATGCGACAGCTGTCTCCCGAGCCTTTTGGCCGTGTTCCCATTGAAACCCTTGCTGCTTCATAAAAGACCTCTGTAACTCCTCGATTATGCTTCGAACTACATTCTATGGTGTAGTATGAGCTCAGAATGAATTCAACAGCAAGCAAACTGGACGTACCTAGATACCGTGACGCTCGTATTCTCCTTGCAACAGCCAAACCCTCCTCGTATTGAACCGTACTAGTTCCATATCGCTTCAGCCGCTCTTTGACAGCTGGGTCGTCCCGAAGATCGCACTTCAAAGCTATATTAATGAAAGATTAGACACCGGCACGAACATTACGGAAGAAGCCAAAGACTGGTAGAGCGCACCTACTAGAACCAACTGCAAGAGAAAAAGAGGTGTTAACCGAGCCCGATGGTCAAGGGGAAAGAACATACCTTGACACCCGGACAGTACTCGAGGATTTCATCTAGCCACTTGAGTAAGGTATCAGCAAAACAACAAAACTATTAGATTAAGGTCCTCAAACCTTAGATTCAATGTTCTCCAGGGATACTGGATTATCAACGGAAAAACAAACCATGACGACATGGGTTTCGGCGTATGATAGCGACCTCAGACGATCGAACTCTTCTTGACCTTTGAGTTCAAAGAAAAATTAACAGAGAGCGTCAACGTAAACGATGCTCGAGCATACCTGCTGTATCCCATAAACTCAGCTCCACCAATTGCTCGTCAACAAATATGTCATGGACGTAGTTCTCGAACACTGTCGGTTCGCTGCATAGGATGTATGAGGTTCTTTGATTCGAGTGGACTGCCGGAAGTACGAGACGTACTAGACTTGTGTGAAAAACCCTCTTGTAAACACGTTCAGCAGTGAGGTCTTCCCTACATTGAGAAATAAAATCAGCTAATGGCACGAGGACGAAGGTAGTGATCTCAGTAAACGGACCACATGCACCATCACCACACACAACGACCTGGTTGAATTGCAGACTTCAGCATCCTTTGCCTTTATAAAAACCGTCGCACATAGGAAGGGTCCGAAAATTAGAGACTAACCTTTCGTTGTATCTGTTTGGATGTTCTATTAGCTTTCCAATCAATGAGGTATGTAAGCGCGCCGTTCTTACAGGTCTACCACGGCCGAAAGAGTTTCCTTTAGATGTTCCACAAAGGGCCATTCGAATTGAAGTAGGATGGAAACGAAGAGAATGAAAACTTTGAGAGCTTTGGCCAGGGATGAGAGCGAAATGCAAATGCAGTGCGCAGACAGGAACAACATAGTCACGTGAGACTGCATAAAACGCGATTTCGCCCCTATCTGCCCTCAACTACTACCGCCTCCCCCACAGCTTTTCAGAGTAACCTTGACTCAGTTTTGATACATGGAAGTCATTTTATACAAGTTTAATAAATACATATTACGCACAATATTTACTCTTAACGCGAGAAAGAATGAAAAGGAAAGTACTACATCGACATTGTGTTAACGAAATCTAACCAAGTCGCTTGCATATTGTTTTCAGGAGAACCCGAAGATCTCCGTTGCTGCACGTATTGCTGATGTAGGTGCCCGTTCTGTCCCTGTGTATCGACCATTCCCCCCATACTTGAAGGCCCCTCAAACATACCACCATTGGTACCATTTGTGTAGCTCGATGCCGACAGACCATAGTCATACACAGGGAAGTATGGTGGGAAGTTGGCGTCGTTTTTGGATTCCGATGTATCCATAGGTGTGCCTCCTTGCGACTGCATCTGATGAGGAGAAGGGATCAATCCTTGATTCATTAAAGCGTGTTGTTGTTGAGAAATGTATGTGTCGGGCTCGGTGCGGAAGTTCGTTTGCAGAGGTTGCAGCCCGTAAATCGACGTTGGTGACAAGTCCGGATCCGAATAGCTCGTCTGATGAGACTCGTATCCGGATCCTTGGCGATTTCGTGAAGAAAGTTCTGCATATAGATCTTGAGGTTGTTGCTGCTCCCGGTTATACGAGGTCTTGAAGGAATCCAGATATTCTCTAACACTGGGAGGTAATTGATTATGCATCCCAGGTGAGAGTGGAAGCGGCACCACGGGGTTATTACTTGTCGGTGACCTGTCAACTAGTACAGGAGAGGACGGTTCCTTCTTCGAAACCAATCGAGTTTTACCACCGAGCACCGAAAGTTCATCGTCATCTACTTCAGGTGAGCTCGGCCCGTTTGTCGATAATGGATATCGGCTCATAGGGAGCCCTTTACCCTTCCGGAATTCTTCGAGACTGAAGTGGGCCTTCTGTTGAAGTTGCAACATGATGTGCTATGCACGAGTTATTGTCAATCCGGTATCCAAGAATGAAACACATATAGAACATACCAGAACTTTAGTTGCTCTAAACCCTGGCGCAGCTTTCGAAAATAGCTCACAAGCTGAATCAAGTTGCACAAGCGCCGACGGTGCTAAACTCATTGAAGGGCATCTTGTCACAATTGATCCAAGCACGATCTACACAAGTCCAGCATGAGTCAACTGCCTTATTCATTCCAAATAGATAAACGTTGACTCACTGCACAAGAAAACATGTGCGTCCAAAGGAACCATATCCTCTCACTTGGTTCCTTCAGCTGCGTGTAAAGATTCCTCATCATGGCCACCAAAGACCCAGCGCTTCGATATGCCGCAATAACCGATGTTCCATATGGGCTTCCTAATGGATCTTTGGGGTGATCACTAATTGCACGTGCGAAAAAGCTTCGATGCAAATATAGGAGATCTGTAGAAAGAGCGGGGTGGTAAGTCCGCGAATGTGGAGGGTAAAGGGTGCTTGTCAGTAAATCGAATCAATCCGACGACCTCGCAATACTCAAGACACCGGTCGATGGAAGAAGGAAGGTGTGACGTACTCATTTCACGGATTGCAAGTACGATGTGTCTTTGAAGAGTGAGCATGATTGTGTCGGGATACCCTCCGGGCCTAGCTTCCGAGCTTCCAAATCCAGCGACTTGTAGTATTGGTGGCACTGGGAATGCTCGCAGTTTCCTATCTAGCTGCAAAACAGTGGCGTATGTGGGAGTCTTTGCACCAAATGCTTGCTCGTGAAGCGCCATCATGCATTCAGAAGAGAACCTATGCTTCCAAGCAGCGACTTCGAGATCCCATCAGTATGAGAACGAGAATAGTAGATTAGGCGCCACATACAGCTGTGCTCGTCCGAATCGTCCTCGAGGAAAGGCATCTTTGTGTCGAAGTGGGGATTTGAGAACGAGGGCGGTCTGCCAAATGTCCAGGATTGCCAAGAATCATGCGTGAAGATCTCCCAAAAAAGCTCACGTCTCCGTTGTGTTTCAACGGGGTCCACTTTCCATTTGCCGCTGTCTCGATCTGTGCGAAGTAGATTAGAATTTTACCATTTATTATCAGCCATAAAACTCACGGAGGCCAATCTAGAATGAGGATAGTCAGCTAAGTGGTCAGCAAGAAGTAGTGATTGCTCACACTCTGCGCAATCTTGACTGCGATCCCCAAAGTGTGCCACCTTGCTCCCGAGGTGGTGCCGTGCCGGTCAGCCAAAAAGAGATAAAATGTCATCAAGTGCTACGATTGACAAGTCATTAAGTTAGATTCGACAGTCATCTTTTGAGCTCCAAAGCAATGAGGACTTACCAAAGCTTGTACGGCGTTCAGTGTGGGATTATCGAAGAATGGATGATGGAAAAGCGCAGCACGGGCTAAATAGTGATACTTCTCTGCTTCGATATTGTACGCAGGTAAGGCCGTGTTCATCAATGACCCAATAGACAGGACCATGAACAATACGGAGAGCCGGTGGCCCAGCTGAGGCTCATCCTGCCTCTCAGCTGCCCAACCTACATTGGCGCTATAGAAGGCTGGCCAAATCTCACTTTCGAACCATTCAGAATTGACAGGGTTATACCTGTTTAAGCATAGTCAGTATAACGAGAAGCCAAGCCATAGATAAGTAGGAGCAGAGTAGAATTACTTACATCCATGCAGCGTGAGTGAAGTAGATAGATCGTAGTTGCAAGGCAACATCGACGGGCGGTAAATACCATCCCAGCTTCTCGATATTTGCCGGATCGTTGCCAGATGGTAGTTCAGAAACAGAAAAAGACGCCGCACGAGCCAAAATATCCGGCGGTAGCACATTCTGCAAGCTGAGCAGATGATTGTCATGAGCGTAGGGACCCTCTTCTGGGAGCTCGTTCTATAAATAGAGAACATTCTAGGCCCCCGTTGTTTGGAGAGAAGAAAAGCTTACTTCAAGGAAGTACTGAATACAATGGCATCAATTGTTGTTTCACCGCTAGAGCGACAGCGACAGAAAATTTCTCACCACAGAGTTGGCAGTTTGACCGTAGTACTTTGTTTTGCCTGACAAACCGATTGATAAGGAGCCAAACGCATCTACAACGTCCGGGTTATTCTCCTCCTCCTTAACAGCATCAGAGTTGACAGTCTTGGTGTGGGCGACGTCCCTCTGGAGAGGTGCCTTAATTTTCAAGAGTTCTTCCGTGAGAAGGGGGTGCTGGTCGGTGGAGAGCTGTGAATGAGATGATCGAAGTGCATCCTCCAGTTCGCGAACGCGAGTGGCCAGCTCTGATATCTTCTCATGGAGCTCTTGAGTTGATGCCAATACAAATCTAGTCTACGGCGTTAGATGCAGAACAAAAAAGGGGGAGAACGACAGTCGTACCGATTGCCAAGACCAGTAGTGAGAGAGCCCTGATATCAGTGTTCTGTTTAGTAGCATAGAGGGGAGGCCTCCAAAAAAAACCTACATCAGGGCAGATGGCACCACAACCTCTCTTCACACAGGAGCTACATGGTATAGCTCTATCGCATCTAAGTTTCAGTCTAGATATTTCAGTAAGTTTGGTGTCTCCCAATAATTGATAACAAGTGTTTCCCATTACCGTCGGCATTCAGCACAACTCAATCGTGTAGCACCTTTCCTTCTTTTCTTCTGGCCGTCTCCTTGTACAGAGTGGCCCTCAGTTACCATAGCCAAAATGTTCTCGAGGGTGTAAAAGGTGGATGATGTAGGAAGAAGATGGGTTCTTTGAAAGGTGGTACTTATGGCCGATTGCTAAGATGTCCACGCGGATCTGAACCAGGCACGGAGATGGCCGCCAGCCGATTTACTTCCGTTACTTTTGTGGCTGTGTTTTGTGCCCCGCACAGACAAAGAGATGGGCCTCCTCGGCCGAAGTTCGCGATTTCATTAAGATGAAAGATATGATCTCTTAAAGAGCTGTGAGATTTTGGTACTACAACTCGAAAATCTCTTTTCTCTTGTTTAAAACTTTCGCACTCGTTGTTTTCTCCAGGATCAAGCCCATGCCCTTCGGTTATCTAGACCTTGATAACCACCGCGTTTTGCTCTTCACTCCGAGTCTTCCGGAACAAATTCATATTGCTTCCTTCTCAGAACCAGATTTCGAGTTCGATCGATGTCAAGTCAATGTACACACATTCATTTACGATCCGTTGACCACAGGGACTTTTTTTCTCCGACTTTTGAGATGTCATGCCCAACTTGGCGATGCACGCCACGACGTGATCCGCTGGGTAAATGACGCTTTAAAGCAACCATTCTTTATTTCCTTAAGCTCTGATTTGCTTATGTTTCCAAGCTCCAGCTTTGCATTCTGAAAGTTTGTTAGATGTCAATCATAAATTGAGGTAACTCCGAGAACAATTTTTTGAGTTACTGTGAACTTGAAGCATTCCATCTCTCAATAACAAAGCCAGGATCCGTTAATACATCATCCTTGCATTATGCATCAGTAGCTTACTATCCAGTAGATTCCTAATCCATGTCACGTAAGTACAAAGCGCCAGATTTGCAGCCTGAATAGTGTGACTGCTTTCAACTTCCAGCTGAACAGCCTCGAGCATCTGTTTCAGAAATTTCATTCCACAAAAAAACGACGTATGATTTACATTCGGAGACCAACCGCTTCGCCTTTCGCTTAGATCTAACCATTATGCGAGAGCCGGTAAGCCACGTAAAAATGCCGGCCTTCCCAAACACCATTAGGTAGTATCGATTGTTTTCCCGGAATGACAGCCCCGCGTTTACTCAAACATGGTGACTAGCACTGGACATTTCGTACTCCCATTTTCTCAAAGACATCTTACCGAGGTCCAGATTACTAGCCCTCTTGACGCACAAGATCCTTACTGTAAGCATGCGGCCCCGCAATAGAATGAATCAGTAAACACTCAGAGGAGCAATAAAAATGCTCATCTATAATCCATTCCTAATGAAAGACGCTGTTCAAGTTCTCAATGTAGCTCTTTGGAAAGCCAGAAGTCCTGAGCCGCAAGTGCCAAGTGAGTTATGGGCGCTTAATTTTGATCGCTGATGGTGGGGCCCTGCAGGGATGTTCATGACCATTGATCGATCAGTGAGTCAATCTGGTCCGCATGTAACCCCACCTACTGTACTAGGTAATCGAAGTTACACCTGAATCGGTCCATAACACATACACCAGCACTGCCACACCAGAGCTGATTCTAGGAAAATGCTATTTCAGGACTGCACAGAGGACTAGTCTTTTTGTGCAATAACAAACTCAAGTTGTAGGTCATGTATAATAGGAAATAAATCTAGTGAAGGGGTACATGCGTCATAAAGTGTAATATCCAATACCGAGATAACAGTATAGAGTGCAAATAAACATTTCAAAAGTCGTAAAAAGTTGTCAAACGCCTATTTCATCGCGTTAAGGTCAACCTCAGTCAATGGTGAATCCAAATTCTTGGCCATCATATCTTCCTCTTCATTAATAACACCTGGCTGCCCTTTCATGCCAACGTACCCTGGAATCCCAAGCCCATTGATATCGCTTCCTGGACTAATAGGCTCAGCAAGCGTTGATGCGTCCGAATAGCTATACACGGAATCTCTCTGCGACATCCTAGGCGGAACTCCCGTCATCGATAAAGGAGGAAGCACCGGCTGTTCCTTCCCCACTGACGACACGCTAGATCTCGAACTGAATAACCCAGTCAACTTTCTCGATAACGGTGCAGGACCCACAGTCGTCGTTGGAGTTTCATCTCCAGGTGGTGATGTTGATCTGTGGCGCGTCGCAGGAGTTGATGGGGTATCCATTGGTGCAGCCGAGTGAGGCAGAGGTGCAGCACTCTTCATCGGTGAATCTACAATCGTGCTTCCTCCACCTGATCCTGACCCCCATAATTTGAACCCCCATCCACTTCCAGTCTTCTTGGGCTCCGCAGGACTCTCTTCGCCGTTCGTCATAGTAGGCGGAGGTGGCAATTTGACTGCACTAGCTCCAATGTTGTTCTCTGCAATGAACTCCCTCAGCGCCTTGACACAGGTTTCAGAAGCTTCTTTTGCTTCGTTGGCCTCTGCAAGATCATGCTTGACATGCTCCAGTTCGTCTTTGAGAGTTTTCACATCTGCCTTTAGCGACTCGAGCTCGGCTTTGTCTTGAACTTGACTTTCAGCAGTACTCATACTGTGAAGTAAACCTGAGTCCGGTGGGGAGTGCCGACCCATCATGGTGGAGATGCGACGAGAATTGTTTGGAGGAATATCTGTGGCTGGCGTAGCGGGCGTGAGTGAAAATGTTGCGGAACCATTGGGACTGGGAGTCAAGTCGGGAGTCAAGAAACCAGCTAGAACATTCGAATCCGAAACAGAGGAAATCCGTCGGTGACCATTTTTGGATCCAGTGAGAGGAGTGAAGGACGCTCGCTTATTTGGTGGGCTAGAAAATCCCGAAAAGACACTGGAGGCGCGGTTGACATCAATAGGGGCCATACTTTGCCGCCTGCTTTCTGTCTGGAGACGCATCACACCACGCCTACCATTGAAAATCAGTACAATTCGATAACAAGTACAATAATAGTCTCACCTGCTCTCCTCCACTTTAGCCCGTAGTAACACAATCTGCTCTTCATCCTCTCTAATCTTCTTCTTAGCCTCCGTCAAATCCTCCTCAGCCTGTGTAGCCTTCTCCGTCATCAACTGCAGAGCATCTTTCACATTCGCCTCTTCCGCCGTTGTATTTCCCAACATCTTGAGCAAATCATCTCTCTCCTTCGTCATATCCGCCAAAGAATGCCGCAATTGTGTGATGATATGTGCCAGAACCTCCGGATCCGGTAATAGGTCCCTCAAGTCACCTGAACCCGTGGTAGTGGTGGTGTTGCTCTCCACGCCTTCATATGCCATTCCAGACCCTTTTACCGCGTGTCCATTAGGGCCATGCTCACTACGGCCTTCTCCAGTGTCATTGGTGAAAGAACGACCCATGCTACCACTTTCTGCATGGGTGGTAACATTGAAAGCAGGCGTTACAGGTGGACTCTCCATAGTCGCAAGTTGCCGTTCAAGCTCCAAGCTAAAGTCAATCGAGAACCTCCCTTCGGAAAGCGGTTGAGGTGGTCCCGAAGACAAAGGTGCGTCAAACTCTACGCGGTGCAGTATTTCGTTATGGTCGTCGAAAGTAGGTGTTCTCGAACCACCGCCTTGTCCGTTTTGCTCTGTGTTCGTAATTGGCGGGGATAGCGATGTCGAAGAAGAGGACTTCGAGAGTGTAGAGTGGGTGGTGGAAGTGGTGGTAACAACAGGAGATGGAAAAGGCATGATCGAAAACAGCACCTGCGGTGATATAGAATGTAAAACGCGATCGACTTGCTACAAGTTTAACGTGGGTCCCACTGGTTGCACCGTAGAAAGAAAGAAAAGTGATTAATTCCTTGTTTGTTGCGATGCGAAGCTGTTCAGTTCCTGTGGTCGGCAAGGCGTTGAAAATAATTTTGAAGAATAGAGTATGGAGCCCTAAATGAGCGGCTGACACGAATCTAGCACTGGCACCACACTAGAGCTAGTACTGTGGCTGAATGGGTTGCGGGTATCGAACAGCCTCCAAATTATACAACCTGAGGCGTAGAATAAAGTGGTTCCAAGTACTGGTAACCAATGACCGGATGCTGAGTACGATGGGCGCAACGACCTGGAGGTAAGGACCTGGGAGAGTATCCTGGAGACAGCCATCTTATCCCGGAGAAACCAGCTCCTCCCACACGACCATGTGGTCTCTGACCCTGGATTTAGCACATAGAGCTACAGCTTGCAACGCTGCTAAAATATATACAGTACAGTATGACATGGACCATGGTGCAGACGCATTGAGAGAGTAAAGAGATTAAAGGCACAAAGAGAAGATTCAAATACAACCACCTTTTCCAGTGCCGTAGTTAAACACATCAATCAACAGAATTTGATTCAATGATTGAGCTTGAAGCTCTCGACTGTCAACCGCTTCCCCATATCGTACCGTATGCGTAGTTCATTCATACTGTGAAGAGAGTGAAAAAAGTCTTTCATTAAAAAGAATCTACACAGATACGAGCGATAGCTGCACTGTATCAAAGCGAGCCGAACGAGCAACGAGCAAAGATATGTAGAGAAAGAATTCGAAGCATCAATCAACGATGCGAAGAGAAAAGAAAAAGTCGTAGGTACAACAAAGAAAGAAAAGAGAAATCCCAAAAAGTATACAACAGATCTTTTAACCAGCACAAGTTCATTTTCAAGCTTGTGTTCTTTTTTATACTGAAAACATTTCGTGTTTGTTAATTGTTATCATTCCTACACAATCAAAATCAGTTCGAACTCGAGTCGACCAAGAGCACAACCGCACTCACTTGATTCTCCAGAATTACTCGGACACATGAGTCAACGGATCGATGCAGATGATCCCATCCCGCTCGCTCCAAGGATATCCCCACCGATGCAGCCACTCACGAACGCCAGCCGCCAAACGAGCTCTAGAAGCACCACGAGCTACATCTTGAGTCCCTGTATGTTTCTCTTCTCCTACGATAGCATACGCGACCCCGTAGAAGTGTTCTCTCTCCAACTAAACCAAAAACATGAGTCCCTCTAGGCGCCAAAGGAAACAAAAAAAGAAGCAAAAAGAAACTCACAGAAAGCAAAAACTGCTCCAAAACCTCTGTAGCCTCATTCGAATGTAACCCATGCAAATCCAAAATAACCTCCATCCTCTCTTCCGGACTCTTCTCACTTCCGCCTCCTCCACCACCACTATTACTCTTACTCCCAATCCCCAAACACACACCCAACCCACCACCAACAACTTTCCCTCTAACACCTCTATCCCCCGGATCATCCGACCAACTCCCATCTCTCCCCCTAACCGCCCCCTCCGCAACCCTCGTCCTCTCCCTAACCAATTTCCCCGCCGCATCCGCCATCTCACTCGCCATCTTACTATTCAACTCATGTCCCTCCCTACTAAACCTCTTCGCCGCCGCTCCGTCTCCCCTCCTCCACGCCTCAGCCGCTCTCGACAAACACGCATTCCGAGCGGCTCCAAGCTGAAGACCCCGCGCGCGATAAGCCATATATACATTATTCAACGATTCGCCAGTGGGTAATGTAGGCAAAAGAGTGGGAGGGTGCAGTTTGATACGCGGTGAGGGGCGGGGAGCGACGATGGCGCTTTGGTGGTGCAGACTGTCGGCTGCGGCACCCATGATTTCTCGTCGAGCAGCTACATTGATAGGTCCCAGTTCGCC
This sequence comes from Crepidotus variabilis, assembly GCA_015657495.1. Classification (NCBI taxonomy): domain Eukaryota; kingdom Fungi; phylum Basidiomycota; class Agaricomycetes; order Agaricales; family Crepidotaceae; genus Crepidotus; species Crepidotus variabilis. The sequence continues at coordinate 81,563 of MU157926.1, forward strand.
GTTGCCATTCCCATTGCCGTTGGGAGATCCACCTTCTTGAGCTGTAACAGGTTTCTTAACAGCAGTTGCAAACCTCGTCCTTGAAGGATCGTTATACAACGTAAACTTGCGTGTTCTACCCGCTTGGGTTGCATCATACCCCAACGCCGGGAACTCGTCGATCGGAGCGCCGTTGTTGTTGTTGGCGGTGAGAGTATGACTGCCAAGCGGACCAGTCCCAGGCGGAACATTGTTCCTCGCCAACATGGCGTGTAGAGCGTTCACGTCAACATCTTTAGGCAAATGATGCAAAAATTCGCAGCTTTCTTGTTTGGCGCATGTTCCGCGCAGCCAGAATCTGCATAGAGCGCGTTCGAGGTCGTGACTAAAGGAGTGATCAGCAGACAGCTTGAACTTTAAAAGAAAAAACTCGTTACCTGAACCGACAATCCGCTCTTAAACATTCCCCAGCTACAAAATATCTGCACACCCTATTCCCAGAAGGCACAGGTCGTCCATTCACATATCTCGGTGCCCGCTGTGCTGCTTGCGCCTGCGCACCAAATCCACCTCTAATACCAGTCCCATTCTCATTAATCGGTGCTCCGCCTCTCAACGACCCCATCGCCTCTCTAGACACTACATTCACTCTCCCACCCATATTCTGTATCCTCCCCCCAGGACCACCCTGCACAGCAGCAGCTGGAGGACTCGGCATCCCACCAGGTGGTAACGTACGATCTATCAACCATGCCATAGCATGATCGAAATCGTACGAGTTGACAGCCAAGGCTTCTTCCAACTCGGACGGCGCCAACGTCGATCCAAACACTGAACTGAGAACGTCGAAAGGTGTCATTCCGTCTGTTAACATGGCAGCTGCATCTTCAGGGTTAACAGCGACACCGTCTGCTCCTGGAACGACTTGTCCGTTCATATCAGACACTGCGTATCCTGGACCATAAGATGCTGGGTAGTGGCCGGGGTAAGCATTCGGATCACCAGTTGCTGGCCAGGGATGTGAATCGAACGTATCGAAATCTGAAATCGTGATCGAGTGGAAAGTAGACAGAGGATTAGAAGCGAAGGGATCAAAAGGATCATCTTCCTCGTCCAAATCATCTTTAAGCCCCCGATTCGACCGGAGTGAGCCACCAACGCCAATGACAGACGAAGGAGTCCCAGGTCTCGAAGAAGGCGACGATTCCGCAATCAACGGTGCAGCAATCGCCAAATTCGAAGTAGCCCTCGGTGAATTATGAGCCCACAAATCAGGAGACGGAGATGGGGTATCAGCGCGCAACAAGAACCCAGCACTGTGCGTTGCAGCTGCTGAGAGCGGGCGTGGGATGGGTCTGAATTCGCTTGCTTTGGCACTAAGGAGTCTCGGGGAGGAGATTGGAGAGGCCGGGAGAGAGGCGGTCCATTGTGCTTGGGTTGTGACGGTGGCATGTGACAGGACCGGGGAGGAGGAGGGTGAATAATCTGATTTTGCGGTGGATGAGCCCAGTGGGGCCAAGGGGGAAGTCACGGGGGTGTGTGGGCGACGGAAGACGTGGACGAGAGGAGAGGACGGGGCTGAGGTCGGGGTGTCGGGACGGGCTGCGTGGAGTCTGGTTGAGTGGGACGAGGCTCTGGACGATGGGCGAGAGATGGGTCGGCGAGTCGGTGTCAGGTACAGAAAGGGAACACCAGCTACGTCGTCGCGATGTTTGTGCATCAGATCAAGTACATTCTGTTCAGCCTGAAAAAAAATAGTTGAGTAATGCAAGACATTTGAGCCAGGTGCCCTTACAGTCTCTTCGTCTACCCCAAAATTCGATTTCAGCATAGCCTTGAGTTCATCTTCTTTTTCATCCACAAGCAGCGACACAACTTCGTTCAAAAGAACCTGCGGAACCTTAATATAATCCTCGTTCTCCGCATCGCTGTCGTAGTTTTCAGTCGGTCTGTACTGAAGAGCGATGGCAGAAAGTTGGGCGCGGGTGTGTGGAAATCTCGCTGTTCCATTCATGCCTGAATCGAATACCCCGTTCATTGGTTTATTTGACAATGCAGAGTTGCTGCTTAGCGGGAAATAAGGGTTTTGAAGAGCCGGCATGGCCATGGTTTGTGGTCACAGTGAACCCCCCACGTCCTAGGAGTAAGCAAAACAAAGAGAACCGCAATTGTTATTGACTCCGAGTCAACAAATCATGCCGCATCACTACGCCACCGTTTGCTACTCGCTATACAACGATCTTTTGATAAATTCCTTCTGTCAATAAAAGGCTTGATACTCTCAGAGGAAATTTTCTTGACTCTGACTAAAACCAGACCACTACGACAGAAAAATAAGCTTCTATGACACGGTCCAGCATGGTCCAAACACAATGCTGCCTAAAATATGCCTGACGCCTCTTGCCAACACTACTTTATAAATTACTGTAAAATGAAAGTTTATCTCTTGTTGAGTACCTACCCATCTACATCCTCTTAAGAGTAAACCTGCCTAAGGAGATCTTTACATGGCATTTGAACTTCGTCTTCTAAACTTAACCGTGCTTGAGATCATGAATTATCGGCTGCATCTTCGAATTCATCTATATAGTCAAGTTTTCTGAAGAATTATATCCCTATGCCTTACGAGTACTTGAGTAGTGCGTCGACCAGGATATCATTCATAGATCATATACCTTTCAATGAGAAAGGTTACTGGAGTAGGCCGATCGGCCGAGATCTAAATATACACCATGTTCCCCAGCTTTTGCCAACAAACGTTCTCCAAAGATACCCCGCATCCAAAACCCAAAAAGTCCAACTCATCTCCCATAATAACATTTTTCTCTACACTCTGGACCGCTCAATATACTCAACGACTAATTACGAACTCATGCCAGCAAATACAGTACCCAAGAGACACCCTCAGTATTTACATAAATACCCATGACAGGCTGAGCGTGTCCTCGCCCTTTGTCTTCGGAGATATATCACGGACATAGACCTCTTCAATATCGTAAGTCAGATGATAGAGTACTACGATACTTCTTGCTTACTGACTACCACCTTGTCGCTGAAGACAGTTTGCTTTCTTCGCTTCGTAGCTACGACACACCCACTGAATTCTCGCACGGGGTAACCGAAGTGCCTTGAAGCTCACAGTATCTCAATAATGTCGCAATCTACCAATGTCAAGAAACTCTTAGCGTAAGCTTTTGGGTCATAAACATCTACTGTAAAACATAGTAGATTGACGAGTCTACTTGACTTGCTTCGTCGTTATGCAGCATCCCCGGACCTATCGAACTTTCTCCAACAGTACTAGAAGCACTAGGACAACCTCCACTATCACATGTATCCCCAGAATTTGTTAAAATCTTTCAAGAGTCGTTACATTTAACAAGGTGCGTTAGGCTCCTCTCTCACTAAAGTTCCCGTACTCAAAGTTTCCTGCAGACAAGTTGTACGCACATCCAACAAAGCTTCTCAACCGTTCATCCTCGCAGGAAGTGGTACACTCGGTTGGGACCAAGTCGCTGCCAATCTCATTGAAAAGGGAGACAAAGTTCTCGTTCTGAGTACGGGTTATTTCGGAGAAGGATTTAGAGATTGGTGAGTTTCCCCCAATTTTACCTATCTTCCATTCTCACCAACCCTTTATCCTACAATAGCCTTCACGGGTACGGTGCAAACGTAGACCTCATCAAAGCTCCCCTAGGTGGAACTGTAAACCTAGAAGACATCGAACAAGCTTTAAACAGAAAGAAATATAAAGCCGTTACAATCACACATGTGGATACTTCAACTGGCGTATTGTCAGATGCGAAAGCTATCGCCGCTTGTGTCAAAAAGATCAGTCCTAGCACTCTGGTACGACCCTTTTCGCTTCTTCCAAAATCATTCGGAACCCTGACACCATTCTTACTGTCCAGCTCATCCTCGACGCCGTCTGCTCTCTCGCATCTGAAGACATCCAATTCGACGCATGGGGCCTCGACATCGTCCTTTCAGCCTCCCAAAAAGGCCTAGGCGGTCCACCAGGTCTCAGCATCCTCATAGCCAGCGCACGCGCAATATCCACCTTCGAATCTCGCATCAATTCGATCTCAAAAAAACCTCTCCAAACCTTCCCATACTCATACTCATACTCATACTACACCAGCTGGTCCAAATGGCTTCCCATCATGCGGGCTTACGACCAAGGCAAACCCGCTTATTTCGGTACACCCGCCGTCACACTCGTCAAAGCCTACCACGCGAGTTTGGTGGAGATTATGAGGGGCGAAGTGGCGCTTGATCAGCGGCTTGAGATGCATAGAGGTGCGAGTCGACGGGTGAAAGAGGCTGCGGAGAGGTTGGGGATGGTGCAGGTGGCGAGTGAGCCTGCTGGTAGAGCGAATGGGATGACGGCTGTTTATGTACCGCAGAACTTCGCGGGGGGCGCTGTGGATGTGTTGGGCGCGGTTGGTAAACGAGGGGTTGTGATGGCCGGTGGGTTGGTTAGCGAGATCAAGGATCGGTATATCAGGATTGGACATATGGGATGGAGTGTGGTTGGGGAGAAAGGTAAGGATGTAGATAGGATTGTGAGAGTGTTGGAGGATGCTGTTCGAGAGGTGGAAGCTAGGAGTAGAGTCTCTGCTCGATTGTAAAAAGCAAAACGTACATTTGATCCGTCTGTGAAGCGGAATGCCGCAACTCCGAATGTTTACGTTCATAGAAAGCCTCACCGTGTGCCATCGGAATTCCGTCTTTCACAAGCGAGAAAAAAAAGGTGTCAAATGCTCAGCGTTACTCTTCTCTCTGAGAGTCAAACTCAACGGGTGTCCGGGTGGATATGATTTCACGGACATTAGCATCACGCCTCAAGTTGGCTTCATCCTCTCGCCTTCCTCTTTCTGTTTCTGTTCCTGGACATCCACATATCGTTTCTAGACTGCGCACTATCCGCACTATGACCTCTTCGACAGATTTCAAGCAAGAACCTCACAAGTACGTATAGCCAGCTATTCAGTTGTTTCTGTTGAGAGAAATTGACTTTGTGTGGGTCGTTGTCATCATAGACTTCTTGTGTACGTACCATCAAGCTTTTGATAACCTCTTTTCTTGCACTAATACCACCACAACAGCATCCCGGGCCCTATTGAAGTGGCAGATGAAGTTCTCTACGCCAATGCCCACCCGTCGATGTCCCATGTTTCTCCTGATTTCATCCCGGTTTTCGGAGATTGCATACGCTTGATGCGGTGTGTCTCATTTCTTTCTGATTTCAAGAGTTATTCAAACGTTTCGTGCAGAGAAGTTCTTTTCACGAAGGATGCCCAACCTTTTCTTATCAGCGGTAGTGGAACACTGGGTTGGGATCAGGTACGTCAACTAAGATCAGCCCTGTCAATCATTGTGTTCTAACCTCTGGTATAGGTAGCAGCAAACCTGGTTGAACCAGGTGAAAATGCCCTTGTCTTACACAGTGGCTACTTCGGCGACTCATTCGCAGACTGGTAAGTTCTACAACTTTTTATCTATACACCCTCTTACTATCTCCGATTTCTAGTCTATCAACATACGGCGCAGCAGCAGAACAGCTCAAAGCACCTATCGGCGGAACAGTCCCCCTCGACCAACTCGCATCCGCACTCAAATCCAAGTCCTACAAAGTCGTAACATTCACACACGTCGATACATCCACCGGTGTTCTCTCAGACGCTAAAGCCATCGCCGAAACCGTTCGTTCCGTATCTCCCAACACTCTGGTTGTAATGGACGCGGTATGCTCTGTCGCATCTGAAGAAATCAGATTCGACGATTGGGATCTTGATGTGGTGCTTACTGCTTCTCAGAAGGGTCTGGGTGCGCCCCCTGGACTGAGCATTTTGTTGGCTAGTCAACGTGCTATGGGGGTGTGGAAAGAGAGGGCGGCGAAAGGTGTGAAAGAGGGCAGCTATTACGCTAGTTGGGGCAAGTGGTTGCCAATTATGAAGGCATATGAAGAGGGGAGAGCGGCGTATTTCGCTACGCCTCCGGTTAATCTCATCTACGCTTTTAAAGCGTCGTTGGATCTGATTACTGGTAAAGCTTCAAGCAGTAAGTTCTTTTCATCTATTTCTGAGTAGTCATTATCTGAACGATCGACTTCTTTTCAGATCTTCCCTCTTTGGAGGAACGCTTCAAACTCCATCGTCAAGCATCTCAACGCATCAAGTCAGCTGCAACAGCTCTAGGACTGAAACAACTCCCTCTCAAACCTGCCGAAGCTGCAAACGGCATGACCGCCATATACTTCCCTCCCAATGTCACCGCTGCAGATCTGCTTCCAAGGCTCGTGAAGAAGGGAGTTGTCATCGCTGGGGGATTGCATGTTGACATCAAAGGTACGTTTCAAACTGACCAGAACTAACTGTCTCTGATGATGTTATCTGGTTAGATAAATATTTCAGGATTGGCCATATGGGTATTTCAGTCGTCGAACAGTCTCGTCAAGATGTGGACACTGTTATTCGATCTTTGGGAGAGTCTTTGCAGGAGATTAAAGAAGCTAAAGGAATCACTGCATGAAAACACAATTTTCCTCAATGCTCAAACTTTTTATCTTTCATCATGTAACATCGCGTACGAGTCACGGAAACAAGAAATCGATTTCTCCGAAGTTTTATACAACTGCTGAACAACCATCCCCCATACTATCCGCAGTGTTATCCGCAGTAATCCTTTCGACATTATCTGCGGAAAATCCCGATTGAACATAGCGGGATAATGGGGTGATGGACACAGTATAAAGTGACCTAGGGATGCTGAGTCTGAGGACCTGAGTATCCTATCTGATCTAGATTTCAGCCCTCACCATTATGCCCTCGATGATGTCTGAATCTTCAATACCGTTATCGTCATTGACAATTGTACCAGCTACACCAGACCAACAGATCGAGTTCATGAAGCGATCGTACCCTCAATGGGGAAAACCGAAAGGATGGTCGTTTGAAACGTATAAAGGACTTGGTGAAGATTGGAATGGCAGGGAGGCTTGTAAAGCGGGGAGGTTTGTGCTGTGGTGAGTTTTACTTTGGTTTCATTAATATAAGGAGTTTTGGGTGGTTATAAAACTGTTGATGCGCTCTACAGGGTTTTGACGAAGCGAGATGAACTCGAATCTGTTAATTTTCTATGTTCTTGTGAAACGTATGTATTTTTTTTGTCATTACCAATCAAAGGGCACTAAACTGAAAATACGCTGTCAGCTTTCTTCGCCCTGCAATAGTCGTATATCCAAACGACTCGGACACTTTAACCAACCACAAAGTAGAAAATGTCACAGGATACGGAATTGCATCGGTATTCACGCCACCTGAAAATCGAGGGAAGGGGTATGCATCTCATATGATGCGTCTCCTGCACTGGATGTTGGCCCCTCTGAATCTTTTTCACCATGGTCAAGAGGAATTCCCAAGAGAGGTATGGGGAGACCCACCAAAGATGCCTGGATTTGTCAGAGAAGCAAAGTTTTCTGTCCTGTATAGTGATATAGGAGCGAGGTTTTATGTGCGGCTTGGACCGACTCCTGCTTCAAATGCTGGAGGTGCAGGTGCAGGTTCAGGAGAGACTGACTTGGGTGGATGGATCGCAAGAGACACAGCTTCGACTGTTTGGAAGGTTGACGACTCGAAGGTTGTTGGTGCTTTTGAGGAGAAGAACAAGTTGGGCTACAATTTCAGTCACGTTGAGGCCTCAGAGAACTTAACTTGGAAATGGCTCGACGAGACACTGTTGAAGAAGATCTGGCCACTTGATGCGAAGCTCGCCGTATCTGAAATGGCCCGGGAAAGTAATACATCTTCGAAGATCAGAGTTGCGTTCTCCCCTGAAGAGGGAGTCGGGTCGTTCATGGTGGAAAGGTATAAACTAGATTGGGAGAAGCTTGAGCCTATACCAACTCATTGGGGACTTTGTAAGATCGCCCAGCCGGGGGATGCAGAAGAGCTAGATGTATCTGTATTCGCAACCTGGACATTGACTCAACTCCCGGGTCAAGGATATTCACTCGGCATAACGCGATTAAGGTGTCCACCACACCTATTCAAAGGGCTATTCAATGAAATATTGAGCTATGCAAAAGCCTATAGCAATGTAAAAGAAATAGAAGTGTGGAACTTAGCTCAAGAGTTGAGAGGTGTTGCAGATGATATGAGAGGTAATACCTACGAGAGAGAGGAACATTTACCGTCGATCAAGTGGTATGGAAGTGAAGATGTAGGGGACGTTGATTGGGCGCTCAATGAAAGGTAAGTTGCTCAATCATTAACAGAGCAAGGGTTTTTTTTGACAAGATTCGTGTGCCAGGTTCTGCTGGTGCTAGTACTGTATTCCGCTGATATTCATGCAGCGCCGTGTGGACCAAATTTCCTTGAGCGTATTTGGGAGGGAAAAAGTCGAATATGGAGCTCCTATTGACAGAAAGAATTATAAAAAAGATCCTCGTAGTTGGTTGTGTATTGCATGGCATTAGTGGTGATGATTTGCTAACTCGGAAGGTTGATGAGGTTTGTTGCTGCTCAGGCGTACGGACGATAATAGCTCAGCCTGAGATGAAAAATTCCTGCTAGAATGCCCAGATTTTGGCGGGCTCATCCAGATGTGGAAAGGTCCGCATTTTCCGGTAAATTGGGCCGAGGGACAGTGCACCTGAAGAGCAATGGACGAAAAAAAAGGTAGCCTTCATGAATACGTGATTCATATTTAGTGCCTTCTAGAAGAAATAGTAGTAGAGGTTGTGAAGGACGCATACTTGCGCGTGAAGTACACACAGCACGTCAGCCCAGGGTATATCATGTTGTTTCAAAACTACGAGCGCTCGATGAGTCGGAGCTGCGTTTTCTGCGCGGTGGGTAAATATTTAAATTATATCGAAAACCAAGGTCGGGAACTTCGAGTTCAGCGAGTGGCAAAACCTACGAAGTGTGGGGCACACTGTTACCGGCGGAAAGTAGCATCTTCAACAGTGTAGGGAAGCAGGTCCTCGTAGTGGATCCACGCATGGATATACGAGTGACTGTCGTTTTGAAGGGATACACTAGAAATCGAGAGGCCAAGTTCAAAATTGTTTGACAGAGAAATGAATTTACTATTCCAGGTTCTTCATGATTTACAGTTTGAATGGGCCATGCTAAGTAGCCACACTGATAGGGACACCTTCTCGATGTACGCCTTGACCGCCAGAATTTTCGTACCACAAACGGCCTTCAGTGGTGGGAGCGATATACCCTGCACGGATTGTCCAATCGCCAAATCGCTCCCCATTTTCTCTCTCCAGAGCATAACGTTTGATCATTGGGCTCAGGATAGCGAGAATCTCAGGCTCAGTGACAGATTCGCGGTAGATTTTGTTGAGGCGTTGACCATAGTATCCTCCTCCAAGGAGCATGGCGTAGTTACCGGGAGCTTTGCCAACAAATGCGATTTCTGGTAGAAATGTGTCATTAAAATGGTATTCACACCCTTGAGCAGCATACCAGCAACGTAGGGGCGTGCGCAACCATTGGGGCAGCCTGTCATTCTCATCACAATAGCATCATTTCTTAAACCGTTTTCTTCGCATATCTTTTCGATCTTGTCGATGAGTAACGGTAGGTACTGAATGGCGGCGTTAGTAAAAACGTCACGATAGCGTGAATATTGTGACTCACCCTTTCAGACTCAGCCATTGCCAATCCACAAGTTGGGAATGCCACACAAGCAGAGCTGGATAGCCGTAACCCGGAGAAGCCTAACTCGTCTAAGCCATACTTCTTCAGTAGTCCTTTGATCAAGTCCAAGTCCCCGTCTAACACGTCCGATACCATAAGATGTTGATTCGCCGTTAATCTGAATGAACCTTTGTGGACTTTGGCAATTTCTCGCAGACCACTCTTGAACTCCTTTCCGGGCTCGTCCTGAACTCGGCCATTCTCCACAAACATCATGAAGTGGTGCTTGCCGTCCTGGCCAGTATGCCACCCAAAGTCATCAACGTTTCGATTGAAGGTATAAGGTCGGGCGGGGGCAAGCGAGTAGCCTAGTAGCTTCTCGACTTCAGCTTTGTAGTTGTCAAGACCCATACGGTCAATGGTGTATTTAAGACGAGCGTTCTTTCGGCTAGACAGATGGCACGCAAGGTTATCACCAGAAAACTGAGAGGATCGAATTAACGCACTCTGTCCGGTTGCCATTGTCTCTCTGAACCAGCATTACTTTCTCAGCGACGAATTTGCCCTGTTCAGGTGTGCAAAAACCAATGAGACTTCCAAGACGGGGGTATGTTTTCTTGTTCCCATGAGTGACGCCCATCCCACCCCCAATCGTAACATTGAAGCCTTGAAGTTCACCATCTTCTCCGACAATAGCGATGAAACCGAGATCATTGGCGAAAACATCAACGTCGTTGGTGGGCGGTACAGCAACAGCGATCTTGAACTGAGGGGGTCTCAATTTTTGCATCCATCAAAATAATGTCAAACATACTTTTCGAGGTAGGTAGAACTCTCCATACAAGGGTTCAAAATCTTTGAGAGCTTCTCCAGCAACCAACTTTTTATCGAGCCATATTTCATGATATGCCGTGGTTGAGGGAATAAGATGCTCGCTGGCCGCTTTTGAAAAGTCGTACACTTGTTGATGAAGCTTAGAGAGCGAGGGGATGGCGGAGCAGATAACGTTCCTGAAGGGAAGACATCGGCAAATATAGTCACGTAGAGAAAGAGATTAAACCAACCTATTTACATCACCACAGGCAGCAAGCGTATCCAACAGCACTCGGTTGATATCTTGTATGGCGGGCTTCAGATGCTTCTTGATGACCCCATGGAACTGGAACGTCTGCCTCGTTGTGATCTTGAACGTTCCTGAACCATGCTCATCCGCGATTTGATCCATCTGCAACCACTGGAATGGTTTACACACTCCACCGGGCATTCTAACACGAATCATGAAGCTATACGCTGGTTCAACACCCTGTGCCTCTCGTTCTTCTCTTATATCGCGATCGTCCTGCTGATAAATCCCATGAAATTTGGTGAGCTGCGTATCAGAGGTTGCTAGAGCTCCTGTGCTGAAATCTTGTAGGCCTTCCGAGATGGTCCCACGCAAGAAACCTGAAGCTGCTTTGATGTGCTCGTTGGTAATAGGTTCCGGTTCAGCTTCAGTTACTTCAACTGAATCCACCTTGAGAACCTTCCAAACCGCAGGTTCCCAAACTTTGTATCCGGTCTCTGAGCCATCTGCGTCCTGATCATCACCCAACCCAAGAGGCGACACCCTTTCTCCACCAAGCTTCTCAAGGCGTGCATCGAGGTCTCTCCCGGGTTTATTGTAATAATGAGCGTCTTCAGGACGGGGCCAGTAGTGGCTATCGCCCATAGCAAAGACCGAAAATCGGAGTTTGCTGAATACAGGTTCGCCTTTGGCAACAGCGGCATTGAGAGACTTAAAGAAATTTCTGCCATTTTGGGGAGGTTCTCCTTGGCCGGCCGTCGATGTAACGAATACGACGTACTCCTCTTGTGAGAGCGTCTCTAGACTATAGGAGTCTAATGTCGCAAGAGTAACCGAGAGACCGCGAGCCTTGGCACGATTGGAAAGCCTCTTAGCTTTCTTCTCCGCAGCCCCACCATCCGAGGCGTACAAAATCAAGAGAGGAGGAGCGTCGAGAGTGTTTAAAAGGCTGCTATACGCGTCTTGCGCCTTCTTCTTCCTAGCCTCTTTGACTGTCTCTCCAAGGCTGCTGACCAATTCCGCTGCCATCTGAGGTTTTGATCTGGAAAGCTGAGATAGGTGGTTCTGTCGATCCAAAAACTGCTTGAGGTCATTCTTCACAGCATCCGAGTCCAGCGAGAATGGTTCTTTCCCCTCTTTCTCCTTGCTCGGATCCCATCGATAGAGCGGCCAATAACCACTATCAACTGCCAACTTTGTTTCTTTTAAGATATCGAGTGCCGAAGTGTTCTCACTCTGGTATGGAAGGTAGGCCAAAACAATACTGGGTCCCTTGAACTTGTCGGCCTCCACAATAGCTTGCAAGACCTGCGAATACGATGAGAATACTGCAACGCTAGCCACGAAAACATCTCCATGGTTCATGGCGTAGAGTCCTACGTCGTGTTTACGGCGATGAGGATCGGCAGAGTTGCGAGATGAGTATGGGAGGGTATCGAGTATGAGGATGTTGACGTCCAGTCCAGAGGCGATAGCATGGTGCAAACCTGATGCCCCAAGGTCGTAAGACCAGGTATCCGAGCCTACAATCCATCGAGAGCGCGAGGGGAACCCGTCTTGGAGGGATACTATTTGCTTCTCTGTATGCGAACACGTCGAGCTGGCGGCAAGCCTGTCGACAATTGCTTTGCCCAACGCTCGACTCTTGACAGGGTCGTCCTTTGCGAGTATCCATTTTGACGACAAGGCATGTAAGTCATCAGAGATGTTGCCATCTAGGAGGAGTTCTTGGATGGTCTTAATGAGTTCCGTGCGAGAATCAATTTGACCTCTCACTCGCCCAAGGGCGAATTCGGGGGTCGTCGCAATCTGACCCTGAGATTCAACGAGTTCGGGAGAGTTGGCGATATCAAGTTGATCTTGGAAGAGATGTGCGAGAATCTTGGTGTACGCGGCTTCATGTTTCGGGATATGTGGAAGCCAAGTTGACGGTGACGACTCCTCTGGCACAACGCCGAGTTGCAGCCGAACTGTCGGTGATTCGGACCTTTGCCCAAGCAACTTCAAAATATCGGCCGCTTCAAATCGGTCTGAAACACCGAGAACAGCAGAGTGAATGGTGAGATCTCCGGTTGAGGTTCGCTCTTGGAGTGCGGTCAGTATATCCAGATACAAAGGCGTCCATTTGGAATGCCACCCATACACCTGTTCCAACACGATGACGCGTTTGACGGATGGTGGTACAACCATCGAAATCTGATCTGAAGGAAACGGGTTCGCTAGATTAACATTTACAAATGATATCCCATCTAAATCCAAAACAATTTTGTTGTGACCGAGGACAAAGATGGAGGTATGGGGATCTGACGGTCCATGGGATTGAAAAGGTTGTAGGGGGCGTTGAAGCAACGTTTCGGTGTCCAGGGTAGCTGTTGCGTAAGATTGGTGTAAAAGGCTATTTTGTAGTGCTTGCTCGGTTAGGTGGCCATTTCGAGAGTCCACAGAACTGCCAGGCTCTTGAAGTAAGAAGGGTTGGATTCGCTCCTCTTGGAGCTCTCGGGCGGAAGGGCCAGAATCATCGAGATAAAAGGCGTGAACGACTGCTTTCTTCTCGACACGAGCCAGTCTTGCAGCAAGCAAGGCATGGTCGTGGGCTTCCTGCGCAGTTCTTGACAGCAAAAAAAATGGGACGCTTGAGCGAAGCAGGAGAACGTCTGCTAGATTATGCTGCACGGCCAAGTGCAAAACCACCGGCAGATTCGAAATCTCCCCGATATGTAGCAGTATGCGTGTCAGGCTTTGAGCACTTGCCACCGCCGAGAAAGAGGTCAGGCTTGTTGCATTTCGGATGATAGTTGCACCAGCATCCCCTCCGAAAGGAGTTGAGAAAGTTCTAGGATGATGAGATGACTCTTTCTGTAAATAAGTGTAGGTCTCCGCAAACGGTGACTGTTTCGGTGGAAGTGGTAGAGAGTCGACCACAGCATCAGCTGTAAGGTAAGCTATACGGGCCACAGCCGCGATCGACATTGCGTCCTGACAGAATTGCACAATTGTGAGTCAAAACCGCAGCAGTTGAACGGTGAAACCAACTGACCAAGAACAAATTTTACAACTTTGACTTCGGTTTGAAAGTAGGATTGCAATGAAGATTTCCATGCCGAAAGCCCGAAATAATGCAATTTCGCCATTTCCAACGGTGAGCAGGTGATTGGCAAGAGCATTTGCGGGTGTTTTATAAACAGGACATCTTATCAGATAGACGTTTTGGCCAAAGCCGCGAGACTGCCACGAGGCTTCAGAGTGCAGACCTCTGCCACAACTCGCAAACGCAAACATTGACACATGTATTTGACCCAGCGTCCAGGCCTTTTTGCACATGTAGCAGCAGTCAAGGGCGCCCAAAGCGTGCTTGCAGCTTCAACATGTAGCTATTGTCTTATCCCAGTGAAAAGTACAAATTCTCCCAGATAATTTCGGTGGTCTTCCCCGATTTTGAGCAGTGTCATAAAAACGTGTTTACCTGCTGGCGTCATCACGTTTCCGCATACGTTAAAGTGCACTGCTATCGAGATTAGTTTCAGTCGCTTATATTGACGTTAAGGGAGGGGAAAGACCTTTCTTCCCGCAACCCGACCAAGCTCTTTCCCGACTTCGCCTTTGTTTAGCCTGGATGCTATTCCAGCGGTTGCTGTTCCTCAGGAACTTTCAACAAAAGGAAGGATGACCCCTTCACTGTTCAACCAGCTTGATTCAATTACCTATCTCGAGCACTTGCAACGGACATTAGCTCCGGAGCAGCTGCGTCCATTGTTGGCCGATATCGACGAAGGGCTGCAGGTACTCAGGTAAGGCCACTCGTCACAGAATTTAAGAGGTGCTCTCATACAAATTTACCTTTCACAGCTCAGACGATCATACCAATTCAGAGCTCTTCATATCGCGAGTTGCCGCACAACTCAGGCGTCACCCCAAACTTCTCCACCAATTTAATTGTCTCATCACCCCCCGGTTCCGACTCGAATGCTCAACCAGTACCCAACAAGTGGATCACTTCGTTGTGGTTCATCAAGTTACCCACAAAGCAAGGATTGTCTCCTTTGCAGAATGCGACCCAGCTTTACCAACCTCAACCGATGACATTTTGAACTTCATTACTTCTAAGAACTGGTGGGATAACCTGCTCGCTTTCAGCCCCGACAAGGGTTGGCTAGAATGTGTGGCACAACTTGTTCAAGAGGTATATTTCCCGGAACACTTCTATTCTTATGTCGCTCTAATACGAATATAGATTTCAGACGACCCTTTCACTCCCTCCGAGTGTCAACTCCACGCTCGCAAACGCCTCCGCCTTCTTTCCAAAATCTGCATTGTCCCTCCTTCGTTATTTATTCATTCGACAACGACCAGCATTCTTAGGCGCCTCTCTTATGATCCGGCTTCCACAACATATGTGGCAAGTGGTGGATTTTGTGTATGTCTGCCTTCTCTGTTCTACCCATCGCGCTAATTAGTTTAATAGGACGTCCACAAAGCATCAGTGCAAGGGACTACTTTATGCTTTCGTGTTCTACGCCAGGCAGAGAACACCGATAAGGAGAAGCTAAAGGAGGATTTCTGCCGCGAGCTCATCACCTGGCAACAACTAAGTCATCCGAACATCATTTCACTGGTAGGAGCAAGTTTGGATGCATCTCCCGGCTGCTTCAGCTTCGTACTGCCGTGGATGCCTCATGGTTCAATCATGAACTATCTCAAAAAAGAGCCAAATCATGATAAATTCCGAGTGGTTCGTTAACTTCTTTCCTCGGATTTTGGAGCGTTACTCACGTTCGAGTGCCAGATCTGCGAAGTGGCTGATGGAATCGAGTATCTTCATAGTCTCAACGTGAGCCACAAGGACATCAAAGGGGTAAGTTATTGGTCCAGTCTGTATATCGTGTCCTCAACATATTCCTAGGCCAACATCCTCGTTCGACCTGACCTAGTTTGTGTATTGACAGACTTCGGACTCGCTACCTTTCTGGACTCGCAACGTTCTAAGGCTTCCCAAGGGCTTGGGACCTTGTTTTGGATGGCTCCTGAACTATTTCCACCTGAAGACGAAAAGACGCAACCGTTGAGCAAAGATTCCCGACCCAGAGATGTGTACTCTTTTGGCTGTACCATTGCCGAAGTATATCTCTAATTCCAGTGTCAACGAGTTACCTTTGACACCCTGATTGTTTAGATTCTGATAGGCACAGACCCGAAATTTATCATGTGGTCTATGTTACGACAACTAGAGCTTAACCTACCGCCATCAGGTCATGCATGGACACCTGAAGAGGCCGACCTTTGGTTCTTAGTTCAGCAGTGTATACAAGTAAAGCCAGATGATCGCCCCACCATCCAATTGGTTAGAGTAGGCCTCGGAGATATTCGCCAGGTCAGGAAGTCTCCCCCTCTTCGCACATTCCTTCCAGTATCGAATTCCGCTCCTGATATTCCAGTCATCCGGAACTGGCTGCGTAGGCAACGAGTGAGTAAACCAATCTCTGTTCTTCCGGTTCGCTGAATTTACCACCTTGCAGCACCAGGCGGTAAAACCTAAACCGCATCGCCTCCATCTTCGGGGCCTCCTGACCCCGACAACACCAAATCACCCAGTTGTGATTGACTTGGACTCGTCTGACGAATCTTCTCCGGTTTCCCCTACTTTGAGAGTTAGGGCAACCTCACGGCTTCGACCACTCCCCCCAACGCCCAGAATCTCGCTGGCAAGACTTCCTGCCTTACCAACACCCCCCGACACTCCCGCACCTCCGTCCCCAGGCACTCCAACATCAGCTAGACTGATACGCCTTACGAGACGTCCCAGTCTTGGTCGGCTCAATCCGACCAGCAGAAACTTCCGCGAGCCTGCTGCTCAGCCAGCATCTCCTCTCAGACAAGCATACCACAGCGGGGCTGTGAGCATTATTTCCAATCATGACCAAAATGCCGCTCCAGCCCGCAGTGGTCTTTCACGCTTTGCATCTTGAGAATATACCGCGCCCCTTCAGTCGTGCGCTGCCCGCTCGCAAAGACGGACTGCAGGTAGATTGTAATTGATTTCACCAGAGGTCTTCTTAAACGACTCCTTCTGCGTTAGAGATCTTACAAATCCCTCCGTTATCGTTGAATGCTCGTGGCCTCAGCCCGCACGATTGGAGAGCCCCAGGTATCAGGCTCAATGACAAAGTCACTAAACTTACCCGCCGTTACATGCTTGACGACAAGTACCGGCATCCTCTCGTTCCCCCGCCTTGGCCGTCTTCGCCTAACTAAATCCACACTATTCTTCAGCCCACTTTACTACAGGCGCCCATCTGATTATTCCATATATTTTTTCCGCCAAGCCTTGGCAATACACAACGAGGATCTACCATGATCTGACCTCTTAGCCCACATCCGAAGGAGTTGGCAGGAGCTATTGCGGCCGCTGAGCGGATTCCTTTTACGAGACCTTTGCCGCTGACTGGACAGCCCTTTGGTTCGTATTTCAATGATTTTCCATTTCTGATACCAAGCCTTGGAGCCTCATGTCATTATTCTATACAGTCCCGTATTTTATCCCGCCTACTAGACTTTTATTCAGTTATTCAGTTTCTGGTTCCTTAGCTTGGACTCGTACCTACCCTGCTTATTCGCACTTATTCGCACTTATTTATTCTGGGAGGCGCCCTAAACTCTTCTCCATGTTCTTGAGTCCGGTAGGTTGGCGAGGATTACGAATGTGGGAGAAAAACTCTGAGAACCAATCGCGATTTAATTCACCACTTCAGTACGACGCTCATGATCATCTAGCAAACGCGATCAGATGTCAGTTAAAGGACTGACTTCTCCTCTCCAAGAACCCCCTAATACTATTGACTACTTGAATCTGGTGAAAGAGGAACTATCCACAGACAAATCCGCCCTACTTGCATTCTTGAGCGACCTCGATGAGTGGATCTGGCAGCGCCTGGGGTGAGTCTCTACTAGAAGTTATGAGCGCCGTTCTCGTCTAACTTTTCTCCGAAACGTGCTCTGGTTCCTGAGTTAGACTTGGAGAATCTTTCTCTGTGCGGTCATTAATATTTCGCATTGCGAAACATCTTCGCTTCAAACCTCGACTGTTATATGGATTGAACTCTCTGCTTCGACCTCACTACCGCTTAGAATGTTTGACCGCCGACATATCGGAAGTCAACTTCTTTGTTCTTATCGATGGTACAAGCGCTTGTATTCTATCTTTTCTTAGAAACAATCAAGCTTCCCTCCCCGCTACTGATGTTGAAGTTCGAGCTCTGATCAACTCCAAAGAAAATTGGGAGAAGTTGCGGACCTCTCTCGATGTGCAATACCTTTCTTGCTTGGCACAAGTTCTGCAAGAGGTATGCTCAATCTCTGACATCTCGATCGACTGCGATCAAACAACGTCCACAGATTCTGGACAATGATTCCACGGACTCTGGAGAACATCGCATCATCAAACAGCGCTTAATTCAACTAGCCAATGAATGTGTGCTTCCGCCTTCTGTCTTTGCACACTTCATTCTGCCTTCCGGCCAGAACCCTGCGGCTTTATCCGTCGGCTCCGAATTCACCAACGGAGGTGGCTTCACGGCAAGTAATATTTCATTGTGTAAAACTAAGATCTAGCCTGATATAGCGTCCTGACACTTGGTGTGGCCCTTCGTTCAGGATGTCTATCGTAAGGTCATCAAACAGGTCCCTACTTGTTTCAGGGTTATTAGGGTATTTGAATCTTCTGATACAGTAAAATTGCACAAGGAGTTTTGCGGCGAAGTAATAATTTGGCGGCAGCTGAAACACATAAACATCCTACCATTTTTTGGGGCGACAGTAGAGTTATTTCCAAAACGCTTTTGCTTCATTTTACCATGGTTTCGCAATGGCTCCATAATGTCCTTCCTGAGCCAGAATCCTGGGCATGATCGGTTGATGGCGGTATACACTTACTTCTTTGACTAGATTCCCCACAATGGCTAACCGATTTACGTTTAGATTTCCCAGGTTGTCGATGCTTTGGATTATCTTCATAGTCTTGATCCTCCACTAATACACAAAGACATCAAAGGAGTGCGTATGAATCCATTGAATAGAAACTCATCCTCATGAAAAATCTTCTAGGCAAACGTGCTGGTCCGAGACGATCGAGTCTGTGTTTTATCAGATTTTGGGTTGTCGAAGCACCTAGATTCTGACAAAGTTTCGTCGGCGCCTAAGGGATCTCTCAACTGGATGGCGCCTGAAGTCTTTGACATCTCTCTAATGAAAATCCAGGACAATCGCCCCTCAGATATATACTCACTGGGCTGTACCATTTATGAAGTGACATTTATTTCTCCAAGGTCTCGGGTTCGTCCTTATGATGTAATATTTCCCAGATTTTAACGGAATTTGCCCCGTTCGCGGGACAACACCCGGCGGCTGTAATGCGCAAGATACTATTCGACGAGAGACCGGTATTGCCTCAGTCTGGCAACTGGCCAGAAACTCATATGGTCTGGTCTTTGGTTTCCAGGTGCTGGGCTGCAGACCCACAAGCTCGACCTACAATCCAGTCCGTGAAGAAAGCGCTCCGATATCTAAATGCAGCTTCACCACTGTCTCAGCTTTCCCAGTCTAAATCCAATGGGGAAGAAAGCGAGTTCGAATTTATCTCCATCCTAAATTGGCTTCGCCAAGAGGTACCAAGAGTCCAAGCCTCGTCATTTTCTATGCTCACTCATCATTTTCTCTTTTAGATTCATGGTTGTGCCCAACCTTCACCATGGTCACAATCACTGCGACCCATAAGGCCTGTCTTCACCAACGATGTCTTACCTCATGTCATAATCACCGCTTGTTCATAATTTTGCTCTCAACCTCGGAGTGCAGTTCCCGGGTTTTGATCATCGATCACACAGCCACAATCGACAGACGAGACCGAAGCAAATGTTTTAGATAGGCAAATATTTCGACATGAGATTTCGCAAAGTTCCATAGATGCAAGGCAACACACACCAAAAGCTGAGCGGATAAGTCGACTATGGCTTGAAGCTCAGCAAAGCCTTCAGGCACGAATTGGTTACGGCGTCTAAATCCCATCCCCGGCAATCAGTTTGCACGCATATGTTACGTGCAAAAATATGATAAATGTGAAGAGTCCAGCCAGAATACGTTCAACTGTAACAGTTCTCGGAAGAACAGCTTGTATCCTCAGATATTTGACTTCAGACTTGGATAGCATCATTGAAAGTTGACCGTACTGGACAAGTGATGCTATTCAGTTTTTATTTAGAGTGCGTGGATAAATCTGATCAGCTATAAAGACGTAAATATGTACATTGCAATGGTCGTTAGACCTGAAGGAGTGTCTTTCGTTACTGGAGTTCTCGTATAAACGCTGCCCGAATCAGCCGTTTGTATTGAATTGAAGATGCCGTTTTATTTTTCTCCCGCCTAGGTTTGTTACAAAGAATGCCCTGTAATTACGGCCCACAGTTGTCTGCCTAATTCAATTTTGGGCCAGACCAGACCAAAGAGGTGTCACGCAGGTGGCGTATTATGAAATTTCGGCTTCTTCCGGCGCACTGTTGGCAGGCTAGTTTGATCTTCTGGTCCTGCCAAAATGAATTGAATAGCTCAAATTCGGGAACCATGGGAGTGCCTGACCGAAACCTTTTGCTTCCACCCTTCAGGACGCTCTTTTTTAACTGTTGAGAGAGCACAAACTTGTAGTAAGCTTCTTCTGGCTTCAAATCACCCGCGTTCGTGTGCGACAACATCTACAACTTATCACTTTACTGATATTTTATTAGTGAACATACGGGAAGATCGCTCGCTCTTAACAACCTCTCCAGGCCAGCGTCGGCAGATGTCCGCTCTGCCTACAGTCGCCGATATTATTACTCTGACAGTGTCGCGAACCATAATGTATGTGGTACTACTCACATAGACCTCAAATTCTGATGACGTGACTTGTCTGTAGCACTCGTTATCCTGTTGTTGGTGAGTTAAATCTGTCTCAGTGAAACTCCTCAGGCTCATAAACCTACTAGCCTGCTGTAATTTCTTTTCTCTTCTCTTTCTAGTGGGCTAAACATTGAGCGATCATTTAGACGCTGTTCTATCATACGAGTTCTTCTTGGTGTACGTGCTTAACCTAGCATCTTGTCACTGAACCTCACATGTCTTCTATTGACAGTCTCGATCAAGAATATCGACTGGTACGTTTATAGATCTCTCTATTTCGGTTAACTGCCAACGACAAAACCAGATTTACCGGTCAAGATGGACTTTGCTGAAATGCCTCTACCTGGCATGCCGCTTCATTCCCTTGATTCTCTGGCCAGTAAATATGTATTCTTTCATGAACGACCATACCCTCCCAGAATGCATGCCGTTGGTTGTCTTTGGGTCACTATCTTACATACCTCTTGTAAGCTGGAACACCTTGCGAAATCCAACACACAACCATCTAACCTGTATCTTTATAGCTCGCAATCCCTCAATGCATCTATGTTTTCCGGGCGTGGTCTATTACTGGACGCAAGAGATCAATTTTTTGCTTTCTCGGGCTATGTTTAGGTGGATATTTGGGGGTCTTGATCTGGGCCGCCACCGATAACCTCACAGTGAGCAGGGGAGCCTTTACTCTTCTCAAGAAAACAGGTTGTTACCGCCCAACATATGATAACTACAACGCGTTTGCAGTACGTGCATTGGATCCTGGCTAGTTGATCATTGTTTGATAAATTTGAATAGCGCCCCATCGTACGTTCAAGTCACCCTCACAACCTGAATGCGGATGCTCATACCAAGTGGTGCAGTTTGCAGCAATAGCATTAGACTCCGTTGTTGCCACTGTGCTAATCATCGTGAGTAAGATATTACTTGGAATCTACGTATCTGAAGTGCTCTTTTTGTTAGCATCATTACTTTACAACTCGACGCTCAGCCGTACAAGGTCGATTAGTGAGGCTCGTGTTTAATCAAGGTATTGTACTTATATCTTGCCAGCCTAATACTAGCTAACTGGCCATATATCAAAGACACGTTCTTTTTCCCAATTATTCTCGTTCTTAATGTCATCACATCTGTGATTCTTACCAGGTAATACCTCCTCGTAACCGGAGAAGTTGCTTCGCTTATTCCCGTCCTAGACCTGTCCGATACCTAGACAGAACCGCTTTAGTTGCTGTTATAGTTATGTCAAACATAATTGTGAGTGATAATCTTAGTGAATTATCGCTGTGCAACTCGACTAACATGGACTCCCCCAGGCTTGCAGATTGTGAGCCATCATACTTTTTTTTAAAGACAGACACCAACAATCATTTTCCAGCATCCTTCAGATCCGGGAATTGACACGGCCAACGGAGCTCTCTGTCCTAAGACAAATGTCTCTTCAAGTTCGCAAAGATTTAGGTCGCGTGCAAACTGTCCTGAGCGAGATAGGCGATGAAACTCCATCGCCGCTGAGTTCAGCGTGCTAAAGCATTGCTCGTTAAGATTCAAGTTCAAACCTCTAACTCAAATACTGGAGCTTTGAAACCCAAGTTAAAATGAACTTATAGGAGCACACTGTATCGAATATGATAAAAATGGGTTATGGGCTACGCTTAAATCACGAGGGTTCTTCAGGATCTGTGTCGCTAATGCTTAAGAAACAGGTACTTAATGCTGTTATTTGCGCTTGGTAAATAACGAAGATCCTTATAGGTAAGAGTTGCTTATTTGAAGTCATGCCAGCCTCTTTTGCAGAGCACACCAATAGTTAACGCAGGAATTGGGCATTGAATGAGGCTTTATAGTTTGTAAGGCCTCAACTTACTGCTCCAGTAATGTCTCGTTGCCTTGAGCACAGGCAGGATGCTGGCTTTCATTGTCGGAACGGCGATGAGACTTCCGTGAAGGAGTCTTTCCTGCAGTTTAGGAAGATATTTTGGATGGTCTGGAACAAGCTGTTGCAGTCGAACGATGAGATCAAGATTCAACAGTGAAGCAATTTCTGGGCCTGGCGACTTAGAGATAGCGGCTGTGATTGTATCCCAATAATTGGGAGGAAAGAAGTATCACATTGAATGAGGGTATCGTACTGGTCTGCGACCCCCTTAACCACCTGAGGATTAATAATTTCTTTATCCGCAGATGACTCGGACTCGACCAAGAGCTGGAAGTACGATGAGAGAGCATCCGCCAAGAAATGAGAGTATATTGCTAGCTCTATGAGAACCAACTCGCGCAACTGATTGACAGCCACGCTGATGGATCTGAGCGCGTCATATAATCTTCGGCAGGATCTATAATCCGCTGCGAGCTCGAGATATGCGTCTGCCTCGGATGCACTGTACTCATTCGGAGAATGATACAAATCGATCTCTCGTATTCGCAATGCAGCGGCTTCCTCGTAACGAGATATTGCCCGAAGGATGTCTGCGGCTTTGAAGAGAGCATATGCAACAGAAGAATGACTCCGGACTAAGCTGGGGTCGATATTAGTAGCCTCCTGCCAAATTGCATGTGCCTCTTCTCGCTTTTCAAGCGATTCAAGGTGCAAAGCTAGCTCCTTGAAGGATCTGAACCTTGGGTCGGCGAATGATGCGGGATCAAAACGTGAGGCCTTGCGGAATATGATCACGGACTCTTCAAGGAAAAGGAGGTTTTGGTCAGTTGACATGATTTCGTCGGGGAGATATTGTCCAATTTCGAGAAGATATTCAGCGAACTTGATATCGAGATGTGTGTCCGGATATGCGCAAGTAAGGTAAGCGAGGACAATGCCCCGCTTCAATCGACAGTGTTGCGATTCAATTTCGTTTAGTTCGGATCTGTGGATCATCGAAGCCTGTTCTAAAGCACACTGATAAACAAATAGGTGGGCCTCGTAACCCGAGAGCTGACCATCTCTTGCGTCAACGGTTGTTAATTTTTTGCGTTCGATAACTTTTGAGGTCAGATGGTTGACAAGGGAGTTAGGCTCTTTTACCGCTCCAAATATATCGATGAGTTGTTTAATGTCATCTAAGATGGCCTCAAAAATCTTGAGAGCGTCCAGTAGCGTTTTTAATGCTTCCTCTCCTTGATACCCGTCCCGCCAGACGGTCCATGCACGGGTAGCCAAGATCCATGCGAAGTGGTATCGTAGCTGTGGATGGGATTGGGGTTTGCGTGGGGTCGAATGAGAGTTATAGCTTCGTCAATGGTGGATAGAGATTCTGCAAACGAAAGGCCCATCACGACACGGCAGTGCACGAGATTGCCTAGGGCTTTTGCAAGAAAAGGCTCGAAGGCTGTGCGGTTAACTCGGACAAGGATTCGATAAATATCCACTACCCAGACAGCAACCTGTAGAGATTCCCCACACATATCCGATTGACCGAAGTAGTCAACGAGGAGATTCAAGCCAAAAGCATGTTGCTCAATAGCGGTAGCGTCGTCCTCAAGATTCTCGAGAAGGTCGAGCACTTTTCGAAGAAGTCGGCGATTGCGTTGGGCTCGTGAGCGGTGAAACGAAAAATAAGGAACCCTGACAATGAGAGGATGGACTGGCGGTTGTTTTTCATTTGATTTGTGTTGTGCTGCCACCTTGGGAAGGTCAACGTAGAGATTTTCGAGTTGATAAGTGAGGGAGTCCAAAGTCGACGAACGGGAGGGTATAAGCTGGTGTGTGTTTGATGAAGTCAGTGCTTCTAATTTATACTGGTTGAGCTGCATTTGGACTTCCGTCTTCATGTTCGGGATTTGGGTTCGCTGTTCGTTCATGAAGGTGCGTGTCTCTTCAACGACAATGATAATCTGGCCTGTGGTTCCTTCCACTTTTGCCACAGTTGCTTGCGTGTCTTCGGAGACATTTATAATGATATTGACCTTGTCGTTAATGTGTGCGGAGGCAAGAAGCTAAAAACGACGTCAATTGCAACATCGTGTGTAAGAAAAAAAATGTTTAATTACCTGGAAATATTGGTAGCAGCTGGAGACATCTTCCTTGAGAAGTCTGATCTCGCGATCGATGCCGGAAGCTTGGAAAGATGCCTTCAGTTTGACGAAAATATCGCCGTTCGCCTTGGGTTGTCGTGCAGAAATCCTGTTCCCCTACAGAAGATACAAGGTAGAAGTAGGGTGGGACCTGCCAAAGATGTTTATTTTTGTTCAATGAACGTAGGCCAGGTCTCGTGTTTTCGCTGAACTTTGTCGCACAGCACTCTTGTGTGACCAAGCTTGCCATAACTTGACCTGTTGTTAATGAAGTAGCTGGTTTGCTAAAGTGACAAGGTGACATTGATCACGTGGAGCTTTAGTGGAAGCGCGTCGCGTCGCGTCTAACAATAGACGCACCCCTTTTGAGCTCAGAGCTGGGTGAGAGGCCCATAATGACGCTCCAAGCCCCTCTGAAATTTTGAAGGGGTCTAATCTAGGCGGTCGTCTGTCCAATTACATAGCTGACATAGTTGGCAGGAGATTGACCATAAATAACAATTGACGATCGAACCCAAACACACCAAATCAGCCACGCCAGTAAATAAACCCTCCTCTGTTCTCGCTTCTTCTTCTGTCCACCATTTTCTCTTCCTTCTTTCCATCACTGTCTCGAGAGAGGTGGCGGTGGAAACGAAATGAAGGGATAGTCCTCTCTTGTCTTTTCTTCAGATCCATCAACTGGTGGTAGCATCGGGGACTTGAAGAGGACTAGTGGCTGACCAACAACACCAACCTCCATAGCATTAACAGTTCGTCCTCACTACTTCGCCTCGCTGTTTAACCCGCCTTACTTTTATTGAAGATCGCCAATGTTATATTATCCCAAAAAGAGTACGTCCATATCTCTGCTTCTATTCCTTGCTTTTCTGAGCTCTCCGTGTTCGACATCTAGTACCTCAAGACTATAAAGTTACATTTTAAAAAAGTACGTCTCGCTTAAGTGGTCGCCTTCTCCTCCTGACCCTCGCCGTTGTAGAAAAATTGGATTTGCTTGGACCTTGATGTTGACATGAAATAGTCACGTGATCATAGATTAGATTAGATAGCATACCCAGCAGACTGAACTATATACCAAACACATACAAATGGTCTGTGCA
>MU157927.1:1509-69402 GCA_015657495.1 Crepidotus variabilis
GTTCTACCTCATGCATGCCTCGCATTATATTAGCCGATACATCCCTGACGTAGCACTAGTATTTATACTTACAGCCACCTGAGGGATCCCCCATCTGATTCTCTTCGAATTTCCCTCAGGTAGGCCTTGCCTTTGTGTTAGTTAGTAGTCAATCTAACTTCGGATTTCCCTCAGTCGTTTGACGCCTGTCGTGCCCTTACAGATCCTCTGGTATCCCATGTCCCTCATTCTCCGGTGCAACGTCGTTCTCGTCCGCAATGTACTTGTTGGGTCCTGGTTCGTACGGACTGATTCCGAGTGCCAGTTTGTCCATTCTTGCCGCGATAGCCTGTGCCAGCTCTTCCAACTGCTCCTGATCGTACACTTCAAGGGATCGGATGTTGAATCCCGGTCGCGGTTGGAAATTGCGCCTCAGTTGATGATTTGGCTGCATTGTAGGTGCGGTTGGAGCGTGGGTGTTTGTGGCAGGTGCTGGTTGCCAAGGCTGCCACTGCGGGCGTTGCTGATTGGTACCAGCTGGTGCGGGAGGTCTTGGAACAAATGTGGGGCGGGTCGGAGGGGCTGGTGCAGAAGTCGATGTGCGGTTGAAGGTCCCTAAGCCGGGCGTTGTAGGAGTCCTCGTAGCAGGGGCACAATTGGTCCAAGGTCGACCAAAGGTTCCGGTTCCATATGCTTGGCCGCCAAATGCGGCGTCCGAGACACGAGCTTGGAACACTCGTCAGGCTGCGTTGAACCATCCTTTGGGATCTCTGTCGTCTGGTCATCCCACAATCTGGTTGTTGATTTGGCTCTGGATTGTGGGGTCGAGTCCTTTTCGGAACTTGACAGTGATCGACTTCAGATCATTGTACTCTGCTTGGGATACGAGCGACCGGAAGGTGTTGATGTATTCGTTGACCGTTTGGCGTCCTTGGTAGTACAACATTGTTTCAAGCGCGTTTGTGGCAGTTTCGGCCTCTGCAAGGGGGTAGAAGTTCCGGATGAAATTGTTTTGGAACAACACAAAATCCTGCCATGGTTCGTTGCCCGCCACCCAGCGCATAAAGGCGATATCTGCCCATTTGGCGGCGCGTCCCTTGCTCATCAGGGATAAGACCCAATGAATCATCACCTGTTTGTCTGCAAATTGGCTGCGACATAGCTCGATGTAGGTGTGGCACCCTCTCATGAATGACTTCCCTTTTGTCCGGTCGCTGTCGTAGGCTTCTGGGAACGGTACTCGAAGAGCCTGTTGTTGTGGCGCCGGCATCAGAACCGGCACGTACTGGACATTCGGTCGGATGGGTAGGGGTAGTCCGGGAGGTGGAGGTAGAAAAGGTTGGAAGTTATTGAAACCTCCCGGTCCGCCTGGGCCATTCGGTGGTCTGCCTGGTGGTCTGCCTGGTGGTCCTGTTGGGCCTCATCCTGGTAGTCCTGGTGGTAGACAGTGATAAGCTGGTGGGCCTTGAGCTCCTTGATCTTGGAGACGATTTACTGGGGGGATTGGGAAAACTGGTCCTCCCATTGGTGGTGGTCCCCATCGTTCTCGGTCCCTTGGCTCGTCGGCTCGTCGTGTTCCTCGGTCGTCCATCTCGGCGGGAAGAAGGATAGGTGGGGTCTCGGGCGGTCCTGGAGGGGAGTGGGTCGCAGTGTGACTGCTTATTGAGGTGGAGCGACTGTGTGCCCTTTGACCAGGGCGTGGATGTGGTGTGTCGTCCTGTAGGCCGGAATGTGTCTCGCTTTGGATTGGTTCGGAGTAGGTCTGCGGACCAAACGGTCGACTCGGTCCTGCAATCGGTGCTTGATTGTCTGACCATGTGTCCCGACGTCGGTTCAAGAGTGCTCGCATTTCTTCGGCGAGGGTGTCAAAACCCGGGGAGAGTTCTTCGCGTTGTTCTGCTTGCGACTGGAGGAAGTGTCGGCCCCATTCAATGTTGTCCTCCTGGCATGAGTTGCTTCTGGAGGGTTGGTACAAATTGCTATTTCCGTGGTGGCTAGACATGGTGAAGAAGGTAGAAGGGTGGAGAGGGAGGGTTACTGCGGTCAGGGTCAAAACAAAATGCGCCGGTTAGCTTGATGGCAGTGTCACTTGGTCTCCGGGTGTTGATCCAATTCTACTGTAAGGGCAACCTTAGGATGAAGTCCTATGAGAGACCAGAAGTCTAAGGGAGATCCAAGATGTCAATAAACTATCTAGCAGATACAAATGAACCAATCACCTAAGGGAGATCCAAAGAGAATCAGATGGATATCCCTTAAGGTGAGCTACTGACTATATACTCTATGGACAATGTGACATGAGGCCATGTTGTGTCAGTGCTAAGCAAGGTGACCCTTAGGCCACGTGCCGAGAACAATGGGAGGGGTCCGAGGGGTCCGAGAGGGTTCCGAGGGACGACCGAGTGTTCCGAGGTGTTGGAAGGTTGGTTGGTGGCTCGGAAGGCTCGGAAGGAGGTTGGACAACTCGGTCACGTGCCAATGTGGAACGGAGTCAGTGGATGCCGAGGGCATTCCCTGACAGCCAGTTTCATTCACCACATTATCCAGCTATATTTCCACAATACCATTGATTGGCTGCTCTCAAGCTCAGTCTTCATCATCGGGTCTTCAAAATTTACTAATATATTGACCTCAGTGTAGTCAACAAAACATGTT
The DNA here is from genome assembly GCA_015657495.1 of Crepidotus variabilis. Lineage (NCBI taxonomy): Eukaryota > Fungi > Basidiomycota > Agaricomycetes > Agaricales > Crepidotaceae > Crepidotus > Crepidotus variabilis. Next base: position 4,144 of record MU157927.1, read on the forward strand.
TTTACTTTATAAGGTAAACGTCAAACAATCTGGTCCACACCAGGTGATGTGACTTGCTGTGACTGCATGACCACCAACCCTCAATGCCGGGCGCAGGCAGGAGGCATAAACAACAATTGGAATAATCTGTAAAGTACACTTTGAAAGAAACGGAGAGCATATGATTTGATTGAATTAAGAAATCCCAGCTTTTTCAAGCTCCACTAAAATTGTTTCAGGGATATATCGGTGCCCACAATATTTTTTTCAATGCCCATGCCTCTTGATTTCCACCTAAACCCATTTGATAAGCATCCATAAAGCGTAAGGAATGAATGACAAATCTTCATTTAATCAAATTTCAGCAGGCTCCTGTGTCTCTTTCTGCTTAAGTCCACCTCAAGATTGGAGGAAGGATCATATTTTCACTTTCGAGTGTAATGGCGCATAATTCTATGGTACTCAACAGTAAAATACTGAGATACTGTTTTCAAGTTCAGGCAGCTATGCTCGGTGAAATCACCAAGTGCTGATGGGCGCTTTTCCTTTATCCCTGCTGAATAATGAAATCCCACACTGTTGGTGAACTTCGAAACATTGGGGCGACTTCAATTTGCTTATTTTAAAATCGATTTCCTACAAAACCTGCTTGCTGATGATACACAGGTTTTTTGGAGCCACATCTTTTAAAATCGATGAGCTGAGTGTGCCCCGATGTTTCTACTCAAATTCTCCAGCCAAATGTCACACAACCATCACGCTTACATCACAGGATGTGGACCAGATCGTTTGACGTCTGCCTTAGAATTTACTTTCGCGGTTGTTGAGTTAGCGTTGAATCATTAGTGTCCACTCACTTTGAGTGGGAACGAGTACCATCAAAGACATTCATGTTATCTGAGTTTTACAAACATCTCTCTTGACAGTTCTAATGTTGACACTTCTGCTTCTATTGTGCGCCTCTAAAACATTTGTGAGAAGGTATTTGGTGGCATCAGAATACACAAATACCTTTTCATCATTAGCCAGTCTCACATTCTCAGGAACTGTGGTTTCATAGTCATGTTGCGAAATGACTTTGACAATCTTCTGCAAGTTAAGGCGAGAAAGATCCAGTTTCTTCTCACATTTGGAAATCTCATTTTCCAAATCAACCAGGCCCTGCCAGCAAAAAACGCTCAATTACTGTGTACAACAATATGAGGTAGAGACTTACTCGCACAAGGGTATGAACAATGATAGTAGGTGTAACAATATTACTCCCACAACCCGCAGGAATGTCAATAGCATTGCGAACTACTGTTGCGCTTTTGCAACCTTTGGTTAAGGCAATGATTGTGGGAATTTGAGTTGAGAAAAGATCTTCTTGTTCCTGTGTTTGTACCTGAATATAAACTGATCGATTATTAGTCTTTATTTTTCAGCAAGAGCTGACTTGGAGCGTACATTGGATGTCATTCTGGAGGGCGTATGATGCAGCAAGGGACCGGCCTGTCTTGAGTGCTGAAAAGACAAGTTCGAATTTTTTATCAGCTTCATTGAAGGCCAACGCCGAGTCCTAATTTGGATCAGTAGACTAGACTGGGATGAAACAAGGAGGCCTACATGAATCGGATACGAAGACACCATAATGGAAGGGGTCATGTCATTTGCACGCTTGGGAAGCCGCTGCCAAAGTTCTTCTGTCACAAATGGCATGAAGGGGTGGAGCAAGCGAAGACCGTGGTCTAGGCATAAGAACAACGTGTGCTGAGAAGATTTGCGGACAGGCTCTGGCGATAATGGATCTGTCATTGGTTTCATGGCTTCCTGATGACAATTTATCAGTGGATAGACATAAGGACGCGTGTAGCATACATACTATATACACATCACAGAGTTCATACAACCAGAAGTTGTATATTGAATTGGTAGCGGCCATGAAGTTTCGTTCAGCAAGGTGAGTGTTGATTTCAGCAGCGGCGACGTTAAGTTTATGAAGAACCCATCTTTCCACAAGGCTCTCGTTTCCAGTTGGCTAGATGTACCCCCATCAGTCGCGATAGAGAAGCTAGGTACGGACAAACCTTTGCATCAGATAGGGGGACAAACATTTCATCAAACTTTAACATTGCGAATTTCGTGGCATTGAAGATCTTGTTGCAGAATTTTCGATAACCCTCAACGCGGAGGATCTCCAGATTAATATCTCGGCCTATAATCATGTGAGTTAGACTAAGAGGGCAACGCAAGATGTACACACCTCCACCGGAATAGGCGCATAAAGCGAACCTCAGCGCATCTGTGCCGCATTGGGGTATACCCTTGGGGAAGTCTTTCTTCTGGCCGGCTTTCGCCTTGGTAATCTCTCTTTCGTCCAAGTTACCTTCGAGCAGCTTTTGGTGTAGGGCCTCAAGCGAGACACCTGAGATGACGTCCAGCGGGTCGACAACATTACCCAACGATTTGCTCATTTTCCTTCCATGGGCATCCCGAATCATGGCATGGCAGTAGACCTCCTTAAAGGGCATCTGACCGGTAAGGTGAGTACCGAGCATAACCATCCGCGCAACCCAAAAGAAGAGAATATCCCATCCTGTCTCCAAAATGCTTGCCGGGTAAAAGTCCTTAAGATCAGGTGTCTTCTGAGGCCAGCCCAGAATCGAGAACGGCCATAATCCCGAACTAAACCATGTATCCAGAACGTCTTCATCTTGCTCCAACACAAAATTCTTTCCACCAACGGCCGCCTTCGCTCGCTCTTCAGCTTCCTCTGTCGTCCGTCCAACAACCCAATTCTTTCCATCACTCCAATCTTGTTCTTCTCCGTCGATACGAACAAAGTAGGCTGGACACCTGTGCCCCCACCAGAGCTGCCGAGATATGCACCAGTCCTGAATACCTTCCAACCAGCGGTACCATTCGTTTTCGGAATTTTTTGGGGTGATGAGGAGTTCACCTGCCCGGGTCCGCTGAACAACAGTTGAGGCCATGTAAAGCAGAGGATCGATCATTTCACTTACTTTAAGGGCCTCCTGAGCTAGAGGCTGACAATTCACCCACCATTGCGGTTTGAGTATGGGCTCAATGACGTCTCCTGATTTACTGTGACAAACGGTCAGCCTCCCAGAATAATTTTTACGCAGACAAAAAAACATGCCTGCAAATAGGGATTTGCATCTTGTTATCCTTCGTCTCCACATACAGCCCAAGCTCCTGCAACGCCTTTACTACTTCAACTCTAGCATGGAACCTCTTCATGCCTTTGAATTTTTCGCCGGCATTCGCGTTGAGGGTTCCATCGTCGTTCAAGATGTTCAAAAATTCCAGGTTATGCCTCTTTCCAACTTCGTAATCGTTCGGATCGTGAGCCGGTGTGATTTTAACCGCTCCAGTACCGAAAGCCATATCAACAATGATATCGTCGCATACGATAGGTACCTTGCGGTCAGGAACGAACGGATGTTTTGCGAATTTGCCGTGAAGGTGCTGTGCGAAGTGTAAGTAGACGGTGACCAGAACGTAGACAGACTGTACGTACTTTGTACCGAGGATCTTCTGGATGAACGGCGATGGCGGTATCACCCAACATCGTCTCCGGACGCGTTGTAGCAATGATAATCTTTTCATCTGTCGAATAGTGAGTCAAAGGTCAACGAAAAGTTCGAGATCATGAAACATACCAGAGCCTTCAATCTCATATGCAAAGCTAACAATGACACCAAATTCGAATTTCTCTTTGGGATCATAGCCGGGAACAGCTAGAAGAGTTCGACCCTCGAGTTCTTTCTGGTCGACCTGCATAACAGTGAGCCATGACAGGCTGGCGCCAGAACGTCCTTGAACTCACCTCCAAATTGGAAAGGGTAGTGTTCATCTTGACACACCAATTGACAAGGCGATTGGCACGATAAATGATTCCTTCTTCATGTAGTCTGCAAAATGTTTCAACGACAGCTTTGCTGAGATTCTGCCAGCAGCGTGAGTTGGACGCGTCAAAATAGAAATAGAGCTTAGCATCCTTACCTCGTCCATTGTGAACGCGACACGGTCCCAGTCGTAGCTTCCACCAAGCCTATGCAGCTGGTTCGTGATTCGGCCCTGATAGCTGATGTCCCGCTTTCAGAGGCAAGTTCTCAAACAGAATAGTTGGGACTCACTCATTCTTCCAGTCCATGACTGTGTCCACGAACTTTTCGCGTCCCAAGTCGTGTCTCGATATACCCTGCTTGTGAAGTCTCTTTTCCACAACACTCTGCGTTGAAATTCCTGCATGGTCGAAACCTGGGACAAACAGTGTCTTATTGCCCAGCATTCGGTTCCTACAACGTGTCAAACCAAGGCCAGAGCAGAGTTGTTGCAACTTACCACCGGACAAGGCCATCTTGAATAGCTACAGTAAGAGCATGACCAATGTGCAGACTGCCAGTTACATTTGGAGGCGGCGAAGGAATGACAAAAGTTTCGGCAGGTTTGTCGGATTCACGTTTGGAGGGAATAGTGTATTCCGGCTTGAAAAAGCCTTGTGCAGACCACCAGTCGTACCAAGCAGACTCTACCGCGATAGGATTATAAGCTGCAGACATAGGTTGCGACATATCTGGTGGTGCCGTTCAGTTGACGTGATTTTTGCGATCCAGCACAAGATCACGTACCCTTCTTTTCTCCCTTCGGAGTGGTATTCACAAATGCTTCTTCTACATCTTTGACCTTCTCCTTTTTTTCTTTGGTCACTTTACCACTGGCCGAGGCTGAACCAGCTGCCGGAGCTTTTGCGACCTTTGCAGCAAGTTTTGCCTCCTTCTCTAACCGTTTTGCTTCCTTCTTTTGAGCACTTTTTGTGATGGGCTGGTCGATGACATTTGGATCTGCGCCGATATCAGCCATGTTGCGATAAAAAGCGAAGCGAGGGGAACGAAATCGATATGCCCTCCTTGCTGCGAGGAGCATGACTCGAATCAAAGTGTGATCACCTCGGCTTATTCCGAGAATCTCGGTATTCATATTTTCCCCTAATTTTCTCTTGATTTCGTGTTTTTTCCCGCCAACCATGAACCGCCTCCAGCTTCAACGATATTCTGGAGGTTTTCCCCGGGTTCGTTCAAATTCCTTGTCGACATTGACGGTGTCGGCGCCGCCGTCCTCATCGTCGAGACAAGTTCTTCCCGGGCCTCCGAGGTTGCCCAGCGAAGGGCCCAAACAGCCTCACCAGTCTCAGCAGCATTCTCAGCTTGCACTAACGCCCCCGGGACTGCAGCCCCCTCTTTTCCCTTGTACTCCGCCTCTGACTCCATCTTTTGGGCTCAACTCGAATACAAATCCTTCGAGTTCTTCGGTGTCTTCACATCCATCCGAGACACACCGTGCCACAAAGCGTCAACGCCTCAAATATCATCTAGATGTCGGCGCGTATGGTATTCCAAAGCACCGTAGCCATCGGCACAACCAACAGTGCGCGGGCTTCTCAACGGCAAGCTCGTTGCCACACACAAGTCTCTCAGTGCAAATTGGTGAAGATGCCTATTTTGTACGAGACAACGCTATGGGGATCGCTGACGGCGTAGGAGGCTGGGCAAGATCCGCCGCACCCTATTCTACTCATCATCCAAGTCCTTCAGCCCTCTTTTCTCGTCGCCTCATGCACTTTTGCTCTGCTGAAATCGACACCCTTTCCAATAACGGCTCGACGGACCTCCGATCGATTCCGAGCTCCGGTTCTTCGTCCAGCCATCGCCCTCCAAGCGCACGCTTTTCATTTGAACATCATCTAAAGCCTCGACAATCCCCTCATGCACCACCTTCTTACGATCAGTACTCCTTCTCTGAACTCGAGGACTCACTTCATTCGTCACTTGACGAATTGTCAGAGGGTATAGACGTTCTGCAAATTCTAGAACGTGCCTATGACAGCACTGTCAAGGCACATGTGGCCCCATCTTCATCCTCGCCGCTAACAACAGGCTCGTCAACAGCCCTCCTCGCGGTCCTCGATCACCCACCACCCTCTTCTGCAGGTTCACAATCGACGACCCTACCACAATATCCGGAGGCGCCTCAGAAGAACTATGCCGCCGGCTCGCTTCAACCGTTCTCCGAGCCTTCTCCAAACCCATCTTCCGCCGATTCATGGACCCCCACTTTATCTACATCCAAATCTGCCACCATACCCAAACAGGCCTTATCTTCATCTTCCCCATCCTGTTCCCCCACATCCACAAGTACATCGAATCAGAGTGACGCAACCGGTGACTCTTTACTCACTGAAGATCTACCTACATCCCCTATCAACTACGATGCCGTCCTACACATCGCACATCTTGGAGACTGTATGGGTATGTTAGTCCGCGGAGACACCATTGTCTGGCGTTCCGACGAGATGTGGTGGGGTGTAAGTTTAATCCGTTATCTATCTACACTTCCACGCGCGCTAATTATAATGCGTCTTCTAATTCAAGTATAACCATCCTCTGCAACTCGGACCGCCCTCCGCATGCACAGGCAGTCCACCTCAACCCACAAACCCGGATGAACCTCTTCATCTACCTGTTCTTCCTCACACGTTCACGCTCCCTGTCCTCGCCGATGATATTCTTATTCTTGCTTCGGACGGCTTGAGTGACAACTTGTGGGATGAAGATATCCTTGATGAGATTCTCAAGTTCCGTGGGCAGCAAATATTGGGAACTTCATCACCTACACCTACAAATCTCCTCCGCCGAAAAGCATTTGCAGGGTTACTCTCGGAAGCACTTTGTTCAAGGGCCAAACATGTTTCTGAACGCCGGCCCAGTCTCTCCGCCTCTCAAACACGACACCGGTCTTCACGCACTCCTTCTTCGTCACCCAAATTCACCGTCATCGCTGAAGAGCCATACCCAACTACCGTACCACTCACTCCCTCCGTTTCACTTGTGACATCCGAAGAAACCGACGAGGAAGTTCCCTTTGGGCGTCGCGCTCGACAAGCTGGCAAGGTCTTCCGTGGAGGCAAACATGATGGTTCGTCTGATTCTCCTGCAGTGTTCCTAGGAGATCGGCTGCTCACCCTGTCTCCTTCTCCATGCAGATATATCGGTAATAGTTGCCGTAATTTCGCCTGTCGCTTCGAGCAGCCAAGCGCACGACTCAACTGCCGTCCCGTCGGCCAAATCTAATTCCAACCCTCACACCCCTTCACAGCTCTAATCGCCGCTCTCGTTAAAACATCAAATTGTACTCACCCCTTGTAGATTATGTGCCATACAATATCATTATTCTAACCGTGCATATTGGAAATCAATTGGTCCCTGATCATCTCAACTCCTACGCATCTCAATCGCACTGTCAGTAACTCTTAAAATCCACTCAATTCAAGCCTCATCTGCAGCTCACATATGAACATCAACGCACCGTAGTCGCACCGTCTCGAGAAATGTGCGTTCACATGTAGAGGTATGAAGCCTTTGCTATCGGCTCCTCCGTTTCTGCGGATCCGGGTGATATGTCACCATTCGCATTGATGGCTTGCCACCTCACGTTGCCAATGTCACCGCCGAATTTGCATACCCCAACGCGCGGGTACAGCAATCTTCTACACCATTTTGCTTTGTTGGGATTATAATAAATCATTAGGCACAACTAAATGGCCTTCTTTCACTCCCCTCATCATACCTCTCCTGTGTATTTTTGGACAGCCGTCTCGTTCACCTCCAAGACTTGACCGTCTCTTGGAGCTGACCACCAGGGCTCGGTAGGGGACGTTGGGGTGGGTAGTTGTTGTCCGATGTTGGATCCAAAGTTTTGTACTTTGTTGGCAGCTCTGATAATACTGGTGAGCATGCATGTACGTCTTCTCACTGAAACTACTCTAAGCGTTTACACAGCTGTATGACTACATAATCACCTTCGAAGATGAGGTATGTGGAGCGACCTGAGCTCTATCCAACTCACTCAAAGTATATCTTAGATTGAGCTCGTTTGGTCAAAACGGTTTTCTTTTGGAACTGCGCTGTTCGTCATAACGCGTTATCTTCCCTTCATTGATATGCCAATTCTTCTCGCACGTATGGTTTTGCTCTAAGTCAGATCCTATACCATCTGACACTGTTGTCTCTACGTAGTGCGCAAGATGACCAACCTTACAATTCATGTGGGTAAAAATATGTCAATGACGTGCGTAGTCTAACAGTTTTAAAGCAATGCGATTCCACATTTGCCGCCACGACTAGTAAGAATAGCAGTTGTTGTCAAAAGAAGACGCTAAATGATACTTTCAGCCTTCCAAATGATCGGAATAGCCGTTGCTGAATGTATTGCCATCTCTTTCATCCGTTGATAGTGTATGACTGAATTCTCCCTCCCAGTGATCTTAGTCTTGCGGACAATTGCAATTTGGCGCAGAAACCTATATATTGCCGCAACGCTCATCTCGCTCTTCACAGTGAGCTAGGTCAAATTTGTCCCGTTTTCTCATGGCTAATAATCCTGCTCGATTACTAGCTATCATTCGCCTTTTGTCTATATTTTACCGTTGTATATACGACAACATCGGTGTGTAAGTAATTGAGCTTCATCAGAAGAACTAGATTTCTAACCCTTTTATTAGACACTTCAGAGCGTGATAGTCCTTGCGTACTGATCTCCGTAAACAAGATTGTTTTTGTGGACTTCATCATTATAATATTTATGGAGTCCGGTAAGAACAATCTTTGACCTACAAGACAAGTCGCTAATTTTTCCCGATTCTATTCTAGTCGTTGTCGTGCTGACCATAATCAAAGCCGTTCAACATGGTACTGATCCTTCCAAAACCATCTCATCATGAATCTGATTGACCCTCTAGCTGGTCAAACAACATCGTCTTGGGTCTTCCAGTTATACTCCAGAGGTAAGTGTTTCATGAAATGAGTAAATGCGTATGGAATTTGGATCAAACATGCAGGAATCTTCTACTTTGTGCTCATTTTGGGCGTTTCAATCCTTAACCTACTTCTAGTACTGTTATCACCAGTACGTGTTGTATTGATCGGTCAATTCGCGCTCTTTTACTAACTCGGTCATTACGCAAATGTAGCCACCGTCCAAGCTGCTGTTTGTGGCGTAAGTGGATTTCTGCTCCCCTTGACCTCATCATGTTGATTGAATAAAAATATAGTCTTCAGCGAGTATTCCATTCGGTCTTCTGCAATCGAATAATATTTTTGCTCTACAATCAAAAAGGAATGACTACGCCACCAATATCGTCCTTTCAAGGAGGCGAAACAGGTTGGCAGTTCACTGCTAATCTGCCTACTCTCCAAACCGTGTTGGATTTGGATTCTTTTACGACACTTGCTGAGAATTACGAAAGGACCATAGAGACCAGTTCGACAAATTCATACCATGTTTAAGCACAATGTATTTTTCATGATTACATGCCATGCTTCGTTCGTCTGACCCTGATAACTGAAGATTTTCAAGAGTCATGCAGGCTTATCTTACCCGCTGTGGTATTACGGGATTTAGATACCCTTCGCCCTAAAGTCTCCTGCGACCGTATGCGACTAGCACAGATCTCTGTTCTCGTGAAGCATCTACCTCTTTTTTTTCTGTTACACCGATCTGGTCTGGGTAAGGTATCCCGAAGATATCTAAATTACCCCCCTGGAATCAGGGTCGAGGTCTCTTGAACAACCCTGACATTGTCAACCTCTATTGTGGAAATTGAATTCAGATACTAACGATGTACTCGTTATGAAGTCTTAAACACAGCAGCTGACTATTGTAGAAAGAATGAAAAACAAAAGTATTATCTTTATCATTAGTGGATCAGCGCACGGACCTCTATAAACGACTGGCTTGGACGGCATGACCAAACATTGACAAGAACCTCTTTCGATACCGTGCTCATCGTTTTCAACAACAACGACTCCGAAATCTAACGCAGTCCAACCTTCCGAACTTTTATCACCTCCCTTTTCTGCTAACGCTCTCGGCCAAATAGCCATGGACGGATGGACTAAGATTTCGTCGAGTTTGACCAATATCAACTTTGCCCAAGCTGGTACTAAGATTACCAAGGGGTTCAGCTCCAGCGTTCAGGCGACTCGTGAACGTCTTGGACAAGTATCCGCCGATGAGATCACTGAACTTCCTCAAGGTAAAAGAGATACACTCTGAGATCAGAAGCTTTCCAAAAATCTGACTTACAACACTCCTTTGATAGAATATAAAGATCTTGAAGCTCGAGTTGATGCTCTTAGGAATGCCCACATATCTCTACTAAAGTGGATCTCTATTTGCTTCAATTCTTTGCATGCGCTGACATGTTTGTATACAGGATCGCCAGAGTTTACGAGTCAGAAACATATGACTACCCTGTTCAAATTCAAGAATCCGTAACCGAGTTCTCGTCGTCGATTGGTTACAATATTACCTCTTTCGCTGCCACCAACCTCAAAGGCACCAACCTTCCAGCACCTAATGCCCCCGCTCCACCAACTCCTACCCCCCACAAGACTCTTCCTCACGCGCTGACTCGCGCAGCACATACTGCTGCGAACGCAGTGGCCGAAGTATCTGGTACAGCACATGTTGGAGGTGAAGAAGGTGACAGACTTGGGAAGTCTCTCGCTCTTTATGCCAGTGGATGGGACAAAGTCTCCACCGCTCGTTTGGAGCAGGATGCAAGCATCAGGGAAAACTTCTTGCACCCATGGCAAACGACCTTGAATGCTTCGATCGCAGTCGCGATGAAAGCAAGGCAGGCGGTCCGTGTCAGCAGATTGGAGCTAGATGCTGCTAAGCAAACGTTCGTTGGGTCTTTTTTCACATCCGATCTTCAAATGCTAACTATACCCTCAGTCTCAAGGGTGCTAACCCGGCAAAGCAAGAACACGCCCGTCTTGAAGTCGAAAATGCAGAAGATGATCTTGTCCAGAAGACTGAGGTTGCGATCACACTCATGAAAACCGTCCTTGAGAATGTGCGTGTCTCTTTTCGATGTTCTTCCGGCCAATAGCTTATCGCCGTTCGCAGCCTGAGCCTATCAAGAACCTAAACGAACTCATTAAGGCCCAATTGGTCTACTTCAGTTCCGCTGCGGAGGCCTTATCCACAGTGCAAGGTGAAATTGAAGACCTCAGTGTTGCTGCAGAAGGTGAATACAGGTGAGTTTCCATCTACAAACCAATTACGCTCTCCAGGTACTCATGACTGTCGCTTTTTCCCGTCAGGAAGTCCCGAGACCACTGAGATACCCTTAGGTTGAACCTGTCGGACAGTTCTGTTTATAATCGCAAATTCGTTGCTGGTTTTCACTGTTTACCCTTGATGTTATCTTGATGGATCATGTTGCGCCTGACTTGTAACGTGTATATGCCCCCAATAATGGCCTGCGTTGCTTTCAACAATGATATATTCCAACTCGAAGCAAAACATGATGCTTAGACCTTGTACCGCCTGCCAGTCTTCGTGAAGAAGGTTTGTAAGATGTAGACTTGAAGACTGCGAAAAAAGTCAGCGATACGTTCAGTTGCCACCGCTTCACTTACACTGCCATAGAAATTACGCAAAGTGTTTCGAATATAGCATACCAGAAGAGACGACTATTCGAGCATTGAGAACTGATCATGGAGCATAATCTCAATAAGTGGCTCACTTTTGCGTTGATTTAACAATAGAGAATCCCCGATTTTCCTGTGTATGATGACTGGAATAACTTTGGTACACCAAGTCTCCAAGTGTGTAACAGCATAACTCACTTTTGTTGCATCCTCTTGATGTTCATCATCATCCCGTTCAATCTAAATATGCTTTCTTCCAGCGCGCTCGTATGTTCTGCAATTTGACCGGCCTTGGCAGGTGCTTCCCGTCTCGGCTCGCTCTCAACCATAATATCAAAGTCCACGAGTTTGTCCGTAAGCGTTGACATGTCGTTTTCGAAGCAGAAAGAGTATTCTCCAACTTTGTTGGCTGTCAGGACATAGTCGCCCTGCCGTTCGCGTTCACCGTCAAGGATGATGTCTTGGTTAGGGTCTTTTATTTCAAAGTCGATGTCGAAAGAACCTCCAGATTGAACCTAGACAGGTAATTGAGGAGACATTTCCTACTCAAACGAAAGACCTACAGCATAATAAAACTTCGAAAGTTGGTTAAAACTCGCATTTTAGGTGTTGAGCAGGCTTGACATACCCCAATCTTTTCTCCTGCCTTGTCCACGTCGGCGTAAAAGCAAATACGCTCATTAGGAGCAATAGCCGTTGTCAATGCAGACGCATTGACTCTCAAAGATATGCACAGCAGCAGAAAAAATGACGAGACTAGATGAAGAAAGGGAGGCATTACAAGAGTGGTACCGTACACGTTCGTTTGAGTTGGCGGTGAGATTGACACCGTGGCGGTATACAGGTCGGCATTGTCCGTTGATTGAATCAAGCCGAAGGTTTGCCGAAGCCTCCATCCCACCAACCCCGCAAACGCAACGCTTTGTTCTCATTTGGTATGTTGAGAGATGGATTCAATCCGAATATTCAAAAGGAAGTCATTAAGCAGAAATTAATTCAAAGACTTGCTATTGGACTTGTATCTGATTCCACGTTTACGAGTAAGTACTGGCCTCTCCGCTCGAAAAGGACAAACAATTGTTATTTGATTGTTATGGAGACGCGCAAAACATGCATTCTAGCAGCACTCATTCTCGAAGGTCGTAATAAGATGTTATCCAGCCTCTCTAGAACTTTGGTATATGTGAGCCGGGGAGATTAATTGACGCGTGATTCGGAGTTTGAATCTGATGTGGGGAAGATATATATTTTCGCCAGCATTTTCACTCGTGTTCTCTTACCTCCCCCTCGATGAGCTCGACTCCCTCAGACGATGCGCTCTCCTGGCTACTTTCTATTTCTGCGACATGCGAGAGCTCCCCAATCGGACTTTCGTCGCCTACTGATTACAGCAGCGATTTTACTGCCAGTGATTGGCTCCAATTGTCGCCAACATTGACACCTCTTCAAGACGTCACCACATCTGCTCGCGTAAATTACCCTCAAGAGTCTCTCAACTACAGATATAATATCTCAGATGCCTGCAGAATTTCTCAGACTTTGTTTTCAAACGACACAGGTTCTCTAATGGCGCTGCCCTCGTCAGTTCTACCTGGTGCTTTCAATAGACACAATCGAATGCTTTCGCTGGGATCAGAGCCTTCAACTTTACTAAACACGCCTTCGCCTCAAGCGCTCCCTCTGTACTCCTCACTAGGAACTCCAAATCATCCTGAGATCTTTGATACGTCACGTCATCATCAAGATTCACCTCGGCTCTTTTCATCACCCTCGAGCAAACTCTTTCAAGACCTCCAAAAGTCGCCTTTGGAAAGCTACTACAATGAAGCTTTTTTTGCTACTCGCTTTGCTGGAACTGCAGACGACGACTTCTCCCCCGTAGTACGAGCTGATGATCTCAAGAAGCCAGTTCCGAGCGCAAAGGCAAATCCACAGACCAGAAAGAAAAAGCAACCTCGAAAAATGGCAAGAAAACCTCAGCCTCAGCCTTCTGCACCTTCCGCTTTTGTTCAGAGACTCGAATCTGCGCCTCTTCCTCTCTTCGGTGTTTCTTCTATCTCTTCAAGGCCGTTGCCGATCTTAACTGGAGCTCAACGTGCAGACATGCCCCTGCTTTTATCTCCAGTAAAACTTGCACCGCCTATGGTCACAACTACTTTGCTCAATAACTATTCAACACCTCTACCGGCTCTATCTCTATCCGCGTCTCCGCTTGCTTATTCGGAGCTTCCTGGACTGTCTCCATTGACCCCTCTTGAGAGCTCGCCGCAGGCCGCAATTTCAACACCACTAAAACTCACGATCAAATTCAAAAGGCGACAAACTAACCCTTCGACGCCTCCGCGTAGAAGCAAAAGACGGCGTACTGCGCCAAGTTCCGATGTCCATACCATTCAAGATTCACCGGAGGTTGCCCGAGCTGTGGTAGTCTCGAAGCAGGTCGACCCCCAAACAGAAGCGCCTTCAACAGCAACTTTTAGACCAGCTTACTCGAAGCGAACTCTTCCAGAGAGAATTCCAATATCGAAGGACTTCTCCCTTTTTTACAGAAGGTTCCCTGCTAGCTCCTGGTATCAGAAATCAGAATCGGAGTACGATTTTCTTCTCTTTCCCGCCCATGTGTTTAACCGTCAGATGATAGGTCTCCCTGCTCCTTAATTGATGTTGCCCACCCTGGCGGAAACTACAACCCGCCGCGAAGCATGCTGGATCTTTATACGCCTCGCTTTGTGAAAGGTAAAGGCGTTGAGAAAGTTGGCTTATGTCCAATCTGCGTCGAGCCCATCGAGCGGGGAGGCGAGAATAAAAAGATCTGGTTGGCAATGAAATTCTCGGCTTTTAAGTGGTGAGTTTAAACATCGCGCATATTATTTTCAAGAATTGACCTATTTCTAGTGTATTATTCTACAATTGAGATCACCCGACTAATCGATTTGTATAGCTATCATATGCAATACGCCCATGGTTAGTGTGCTCCGGCTTCGTCCTTGCGTTTATCTAAATCGAATTTAGGAATATCAGCGTCAACTGGCAAACCTTTCTCCCCACCAGTCGCTTTCCAAATTACGTCCCGACCAAACCCTGGAAAAAATGAGAAATCTGAAATACAGCAAGGGAAGTGCCACAAATGCACCAAGTGGGTCGCGATCGAAGGGATCAAAGATATGGAAAGCAAGGTCTCGTCTTTTTGATCTGATGTTTTGACTGTCTGCTCAGTTATCTCTCTCTAGGTTCCAGAGCTGCACTGGTAACCTTTTTCTGTTAAATTCACCCTACTCTGAGTGCTAATGGGCGAAATTCCTCTGATGCAGGTGGAAGCACGCTGCGGCGTGTCATCAAGATTCTTGGCTCGAGGGTGAAACCGACTACTTTGAGCAAGATACTATTTACTCTACCTTCCTCGCCCTTGAAAGGTCTTCTTGTGTCTAGAGTCAATCAAAAACGAGTTCAATCATCTCCACCACCAACAGTAACGCCTACCGCCACTCGTGCATCACAGCTGTGCCCCTTATCAAAAAAAATCTGGAGAAATTCTCTGGACTTCTCTTATCACTCGCCTGATTAAAAGCATTGCATCGCTCATCGTTCTTTTAGTTATCAATTTGCACTGATCCACAAAACCAATATCCTTATTTTCAATTTACCTATGCATACTTCATCTCCATAAACGGTACCAAATTGTTATACTTTAGATTCGATCAACGCATTCTACACTCGTGTCCGATAAAGCATTCTACGGTCATGAATATATGGAATACGAAGCAGACGTTCAATAATATCAGAAAGTGTGGTCCACCCTAATAAGCAGCTTTGGTGGCAATCATCCATTCATCCAGGCTGGTGTTGCCACCAGATCTCCCAGTCTGGAAGTCAGTCTCGGTCGCTCTCGAAGGTTGCACGTCTCAATTTATCACCTTGCAAGACCTGCATGTAACATATGCACTATCCACCATACAATTTTTTTGCAATATTTTTTTACGGTGTCATACGAAGAAATCAAATTGCGGAATGCGGCTCTTCACGCACTTGCAATAGGGAGTTGCTGAAGAGATGAAGATATGAACAGTGGATGGGAGTTCTTGAGGCCTTTCCGGAGCTTTTATCAGGAATTCATAATCTGGTAGTAAAGATCGAACATGTTCGTTCCTCCACCCTTGAGGGCCGAATGAACCGCAAAAAATTCAGCTCTTCAGGCCCCAGGGAGCTACGAGCGGAGGGTCGGGAAATCGGAGTGTCTGTTGTCAAGGGCAAAATTTTCATCGATACTCTCATGAAGGTCTCAGCCGTGGTGCAAGTGTGGGACAGCTATATCAATCGCGGTTCACTCCAACTACTTTGTATTTCTTGCACCGTGATTTGGTTTTCTTACTCGTACACAATAATAGCATTAGCGCACATAGCATCTTCTCTGTATACAACAGCCTCGTGATAATTGACTTTTCCACCTTCAGGATACGTCGCTGCAGTAACCTGGGGTATCACTCAGCCATTGCAGATTCGGACACAAAGCGAGACCCACCGAGTTGTATAGATGAGGGGCATGCTGCGTATCATGCGACGCCTCGTACATGATCTTTGTCCTCCCCAAGGCGACATGGTTCACAATCATAACCCTCGACTTCACGTTCTTCATAATGGTATCATCGGTATTGCTCGTGTAATCATCAGCTTTACTCGAAATCAAAGTGGAATAGATGCCCGGGCCAAACATTCTTGCACCCTTGGCACGTTCCATATGGTATGAGCCTTTGAGAATCTTGCAGAGGTTACAGGTATTAGAATTGCAAGAGGCAACGGCGGTAGGTGATTCGGCGATATGGCAGCCACGACGAGTTCCATGAAAGAGCATCAAAGTGTTGCCTACTTTATTGCTATAAGATAATAAATAACTCAGTTTTTTTTTGTGAATAGGGGGCACAAACAAACCTGTAATCACTGAACTTTGCAAGATGTACCAGGCCAGCGCCAGAGTAGGCGACATAGAATATCCGTTTGATTGTTGGAAGCGTCTTTGATGGATGCTTCCACCCATCTTTGAACTGTTGGGCGACTATGTAGCTCTATGAGCAACATGAAACTCCGATAACACTTGGACACTCACTGAGCTTATACTCTGGTTCTGAAGCTTCAACGTGGATCAGATTCTGTCAAGTTCTTTAGACAACAATATATTCTCATCTAAAACGAGAACAGACATACCACGGGCGATGTACAACAGTTATGAATATGAACATGTCCCGAAGCATCTAACGCAGCATGTAACATTAGAAAGAAAGGACCTATGCTGTGCGGCGGTGGCCATCTCGTGAACGCGGAAAGACAAGAATGGATTCGTGGGAACAGGAACCTTTTCTTAACCCGACCACGATGTCGAGCTCGCTGTTCAGAGCGTCGTCCTCCTTATTGACGCGTTCAGCACGTGTAAACACTGCGTATGTTCGATGGTCGTCGAGGTAAGTAACATTGTAGGATGAGCTATGTGCTTCGTTGACATTTTTTAAAACAAATGTTAGTACCCCGTCTTCATCCGGAAGCACTCCTTCATCGCAGTGCGTATTATGGTCTTGCTGTCAGCAACATACTGAGGCGGATGTAGACCCCATGATGAAGCACTTTCTACGCTAATGAATATGGCCAAGAACTCATCGAAGGAAACTAAAATACCAGACGTACTTGCCTAGTGAGTGCACTTCCTTTGCAAGCCGCATATACTTCCATTGACGTATGGCTTTAGCACTGTCGAAGCAGTCCCAGGTCAACTTGCGCCTTCGTAAGCTCTGACTTTCTGAGGAAGCGCACTGAACTAACCAGTTTCACCTTACAGTGTTGCATCAACTCCGGGGGAACTCTTTGGGTCAGCATTCTCCTATGAGTCTCTCGGCTTGAAAATGGACCCTAGAACTTTGCCTCTTCCTCTCCCAAAGAACTTCAACCCACTAGACACAGCTCTCACAGAAGAGCAATACGCTTCTTCCCTTGTCCACGGACGCTCCGTTGTTGAACCATACCGGCACCCTCGTACACACTCAATCCCTGTTGCCTCTATCCACTTCAGGTCGCACCACGTTGAACTTCTGAACCTATTCACCCACTTTGCGTCACACGCCGCTAGTGCATTGGGTATCCCAATCGGTGGCGTTGCATCCTTGCCCACCAAACGGACGCTGTGGACCGTGCCCAGGAGTCCATTCGCGCACAAGAAGGCCCAAGAAAATTTTGAGCGAAAGATTCACAAGAGGGCTATTAAAGCCTTTGACGCTGATGGTGAAGTCGTGCAGCGCTGGGTGGCGTACCTTCGAACGAATGCTCTGGCGGGCGTTGGAATGAAAGTCACTACCTGGGACCGCGTCCCCCTTGGGATTGGGAACGCTAAAATCCTGAAGCAGAATCAAGATTCTGCAACAAACTCTCGCCTCACTGCTCCTAACAAAATCAAACAACTGGGAGAGGAGATCATTAAAGAGGAGCAAAGGAATGCCTGAGTTATAATGTTGCGTTTGAGTACGTCTTATTTTATGTTAGACATTCCAAACCTAGTAGTTCATTAAATGGCGAAGGTTGCCCCTTTTTATTGCTTAAAATCGATCTCATCCCAGGAAGGTTTTATGGCTAAAAATGTCAACAACTCATTGGCCAGAACGCATTCTCGAAACTCTGGGTTGATTATTCTGAAGCTAGTGCTCAACATAAGCCCTTCTCTAAAACTGAATGGCAATTCGAAGGTTCAATACGTTCTCAGAACAAATGAGTGGCATATTTTGTATGTGCCTGTGGGTATGGCCGAATCAAACGCCCGACACCATATACACTTCCCTGGCTTTGTGCACGCTTCAGTATGTTTTTTTTTGCCCTTTTCATTCCAGTCACATGGCACATTTGACACAATATTTACGCAGCCAGAAGAACCTTCTTGTAGATGTTTACATGCTCTGGCGGTCTTGAATAGAGGCCGGTTAGCCTGTTGCATTGGCGCTAAATCTATGCCTCCTGTTCCTCGACCCTTCGGACTGCCTGAAAAAAAGAAGCTTCCTCCAATTGTTGTCTCGCTTTCCGAAATTATCAGCGAATTTCCCATCAAAACTAAACATCAGCGAGCGCTTCGTTTACAGACCCGGAAACGCTCTCTGCCATTCTTTAACCGATCGAAATCCGCAACAGTAACAGCGCCCCTTGTGTATTAATCAACGAAGTACACGATCCCCTCTTCGTTCCAGAACTCGTCTCATGGATCTTTAAAATGGGATTACTGTAGGAGAATATTCTAACTCGATATAGAAGTTGATCTCGACCATCCAGACAGCCATAAAGGTCCAGTTCGCTCAGAAAACACGGACGATACGAGACCGCGACCAGTTCATGTTATTCAGCGATGCTTGTTTCGTCCGAAAATGCCCTCTCTCTCAGGAAGTGTACCTCTCCAAATCATACTTGTCATTCGTGATGACTACTCACCATGTTTTTCGACGATAATTCATTCCTTCCGCTAATCAACACTATCATATCGAACATAACAAGAATCCGCAAGCTCCACCTCGTGCTGCCAACACCTCTCTTCCACTTCTTTCATCGCCTTTCGAATATAAAAGCAACCTGCGCTTTCTGGGACTCGCAACGTTCGACCATGGCACACAACCGTTTAATCGCATCTCTTAAAGCGCTTGACGTCTCTCGCAAGTAGTGAAACTGTTGCGATTGCAGGGTTTGTCGTGACAAGACACGTTGGTGCACTTCTACAATCTGCATATAATCACACAGGGCTTACACTGCATTGATAGAAGGACCAGCGTGACGTCAATATTGAATTCTGCAAGCGACGATCAGATAAGATATGGAGAGCCGTTGGAACTTGGCGATCTGTTGGTGAAGGAAATCAAAAATCATTTTGCTAGAAGGAAGCAACAAGCGAATCACATTTTGACGATGTGCGATGAATAAACAAAATGCTGCACATTGTTGGTATCTTCCAAGAAGACCGCCATTCTCATGAGGACCGGCGTAGGTACACCTTTCCTAAAGCGGACGAAAGACCTGAAGAGGCAATAACTGCTTCGTAGTGAGTTGCCGCGTTGGTTAGCCAGTCACGTTTCCACCTAAAGTGGCGTTCTCCGAAATGTTCTTTCCAGTAACCCACAAATCTTCTTCGAAATGCTCGTATCACAATCACAAATTGCTGCTAATCGATATGCAAGATCAGGGCGGGCCAGCACGAATCAATTGACTCGACCGCGGCATGGCATGAAGAAACGAGTCATTCCACACACACACACATGCCAGCAAGCGCTTTTTACTTCCTTCTGCAGACGTGAAAGTGTGAAAGACGTCAAAAAAAAATACAACGAGGCCGGCGGACTTTGGAATCGCCCCCTTTTGCCTTTTGTTGCTTTTGGCGTTGTTTGTTAGTGACTCACAGTGGCCCATCGCGACTTTGCGAGTGGCCTGAGCTGGTTTGGTTCAATGGGCTCGATCACGGAAAACACGGGGCGGGATGGTGGCTGGTTGTTTGGACGATGTATAAAGGGCGTGGTATTGGCGGCTAACGAGCTTCACCATTCTCTTTCTTGTCCCTTCACCACCGACGGTTCCCTTCCCCTTCCCCTCCAAGTCCTGGCTGCTCCGCCGTGGACATCGACATCTCTTTGGCCTCCTCTCTTCTCTCACACAACTTCTAAAAGATGAAGAAGCTATAACGCTCACCAAGAAAAGAGCGATATGCCACCCGCTTGACGACTGTGTCGCGGTGCCACTTGGGGTAGAAAAAAGAAGCGATTCAACGCTCCCCCATATAAAAAGAAAAGAGCCAAATGGAAAGAGCGATATGCCTCCCGCTTGACGACTGTGTCGCGGTGCCACTTGGGCCACTCATGTCCGCGATCTTCTCATCGTGTTTCCTCTTGGGCGTTGTCCCTCATGTCTGCATATTGCTGGTAGGTTCCTACGACTTCTTTTGGATTATGACGCCCGAAAAGGCCGGTGGTCTCTTGGCGTTTTCTGGTGAGTAGCATCTTCGTATTTGACTCTAAGAGTGGCTGACTAGTTCTCATCAGCGGCTGGTTGCCTCTCCTGGATCCCGCTTTGGGTCTCTGTGTGATGGTACGTTGATCTCGGTCACCTTCGTCGAATATTCGCTTATGGATAAACTCGTTAGCCTCATTCTCCTTGCCGGCGTGTGCTTCAAGACTTGATTTCTCCACTCTGACATTTATTGTCCTTCCTCAAGATGTCCTTCCTTCCCTTTCCCCTTTCGACAATCGTGTTTCTCTGTGGCACGAAAATCTGCCTATCGTGCACAATATTCTTTGACCTTGGTTGCTGCTTGACTTTCGACATGGTTCACTCTGAATGCGTTCGGCGATTCGAATAGCCTGAGGCTTGAGCGACTGTTTTGCAATTCGATTTTATTCTGGAGTAAAGGAATGAGTGATTGGCTGTGACATTTTGGTACTTACAGGAGTTTGCGCTAACATTGTGGTTGACGCTTCTCTTCGACATCAAATCACATCTTCTCAGATTTACTCACCATTACAATGTCTCATAGGTAACTTCAGCAGTTGTCAACACTCCGGCGCACAGTGGGGGCCTCTCTGCTTTTGGTAAGTCACCGCTTGTTGGCAATCAAATACTTTTATCTGACACCTGAGTTCAGTTGAGACTTTGGAAGAGGGGTCCCCCCGTGAGTAACCTTGCATCAACGACTCTCGTATATGCGCTAACTTGCCTACATTTCCCTTTTTTTTTTAGTGACGTTATAGGGGTTTCAGAGGTAGGCTTATATTTCCCAACCCAACTCGTTCTCCACGGCGTTCTTTGGATGCGATGCATAAACTCTTCGACGAACTCGACCGACGTTTATTTGCTAGAAGGGTCAATATATAATATTGAATTCCAATCGTATTTCTGCTCTTTGTTGACCATCTTATGGCTGAACGAGTTAACTTGACTAACTCTCTGAAGAACCCTGAATGTGGATACGATGGTGATAGGGGGACAATTAAATGGCTTTCAACTAATCAGAGAGTTTCTGGCACTCTTTTTTGTGCGTCGGCCAATCTCCGTGTATGTGTTTAATGCTAGTCTGTAGAACAGTCGACGAACGTACGCCTTCTGGCAATCTCTGCTGCAGTAATATGCGGACTTGCACTCGACGCAAGCATTTTTCTCGGTTGTGGTTTTGATAGTGTCCAAAGCACGACCGTGACAAAAATACATTACAACACCCTTTATCCAATCGGTATTGTTCGCGCACGGTGATTTGATTCAAGATCAGGATACGTCTCGTAATATCGAGAATTCTTATTGTTCCGATCCTTCTTGTCTTCCAAGAACTTGAGGGTTGGGAAAGCGACCCTCGAGAACTTCAGTTTGATACTGTTAGTGATCTCTGGTGACCACATCTTGACATAACCGCATTTCTTCTTGTCCTTGCATGGGTAATTAATGTAATGGAGTGTTCGAACCATGAAGCTGGCCATAGGGTCTTGGTTTCGATCGGGGGTTGAAGGACTCCTGTCATCAATCGAACTCCAACAGAAAGCACTTCAAATACCGGGGTCGCCTTGATGACGCTGAGGAAAACCTTAGCTTCCATCCAATCTTCAAGCCGTAAAAAGAGCTCGCTGGGTGTGTGGGAGTTGAGCACAGGTAAAGGCAGGGTACAATCGCAACTTACTGAAGAAATCAAATCCAGAGACGTAGATCAAGTTATCGATGGTCATTATGCCTATGATAATATTTGAGGGCCAGTTCAGGATGGACGGCTGAATGAGCGTTTTGTGGACTTTCCCTTGGACGAATGGTACGTCGAAAGGACTATCTCTATAGGTAGGCAGAAGATGAAGAACAAGACGCATCTCGGATAACAATCTTCTCCGATCAGGTCATTCAATATCGTCTTGATGCGAGTAGAGATGGGAATGCCTTCGATACCCTCATAGAGCATTGTGGGAAACTCTGGTGGGACATGTAAAGACGCTTCCATCATAGGGAAAAGTGCTGTGATGACGTCGAGAGCGGGATGTCGACGAATACGAGGGCCGCCTGTTTTTTTTGCAACCAATAGCGCATGGCAAGACCCAGACACTGCACGTTGTACATTTTACTGAGTAGAGGTAAATGAGACGTAGTCTTGTCCTAATCTTCGAATTAAGAAGGCAGATATACTTCGCTGCCAACATTCGACCAACGGTTGGCTCCCAACCCTCCTGCGACAAGAATTCTCGATCATTCCAAAGGGCCTCGATGACTTTGGCATGGCCATCTGCGATTGCTTGCAGTGTATTCGATTCTTCCTTCAATGTGTTACTACGAAAGATAGCCGACAGTATGTTGATGAGGCCAAGGGTTGCATAGTACCAATGCCTCTTCTATTTCGTTCGTGGGTTAGTCACAGTGATGCACTGGCCAGATGCAAATACAGACCCTGGCGTCCGATATCGGCTATCGGACAGTGCACAATGAGCAACCTGCTTAATGTGTGGTGATCTCGAAGAAGTTTCAGATGGTAGTGCTAATATCGATTCAAGGGGGTCCTCCTTTGATAGCTGAAGGGATGCGAGATGAGTTGAACAGGTTTGCTCTGTGCAAGGGCAAGCATCGACAGTGATATCGTCCCATTCCCAGCCATTTGTACTAGGATTATATATGTTAAATGAGATTGGCCTTTTTTGTTATGGTGACTTTCGTTTTCGTTGTGCTGGTCATGTTCAGGAGTCAACCAGCGATCACAGTCGACTGACAAACATACCCAAGCATCGGTTAACTTACTGGATCTGCGACGGGTGCCAGCCTGTGATCAAAATTTTGTTCACATAAAAAACACAGATTTTGGTGTCTAATGTAAAATATTTCCAGCCCAGAGACCAAGACAAATTCACCACAGGTCAACATCCCTCCTTCGGACGCGTTTAGGGGCTTTATCACATGACATTGGCAAGTTGAAACCCCGAATCAACCCCCACGATCGACGCGCCTTGATACAACACCACCATGTCCAGCCTCGAAAACGATCCATTTTACCTCAGGTTAGTAATTTTTATCAATCCATTGGCGATAGATTACTTAATTTCGATTCTTGGGTAGATATTAGTAAGACTTTCTTTCAACAACACGGTTTTCGCTCACCGAAATATGTTAAAATAGCACTGGCCACTCTGGCAAACATGGCCACGAATTCTTGGAATTCGAGTACTCCCATGGGCGTCTACGCTACGCCAACAATTCGAACTATCGCAATGATAGTCTTATCAGAAAAGAAAGTCAGTTGACTTGCTTTTCCTTTGTAGTTCGAGTCTTGCTGACGAAGATTCTACAGTGTGGATTGGCCCTCTCGTAGTCAAAGAACTGAAGCGGATAGTAGAAGCAAGTGAAATCACAAAGTAGTTCCTATTTCTTTCTCTCTCTACCAATACTTATCCACTGCTGGCCCAATAGAGAAGACGACTCAAATTGGCCCAAGAAAAATATCGTTGGAAAGCAGGAGCTTGAAATCCGCGTTGGCAGTGATCATATCTCGTTTGAAGTACGTCGATTACGGCTGCCTCGTCATTCTCTGCGTGCTTACATGTGATAAGACTGCAAAAATTGGGTCACTCGTTGATGTTCAAGACAGTGAAGATCCCGAAGGCCTGCGCATCTTCTACTACCTAGTTCAAGATCTTCGCGTATGAGTCTTTCCTTTTCGCATTGGATTTCTCTCACACTCTGTAAAAGTGCTTCATCTTCTCCTTGATCTCTTTGCACTTCAAGATCAAGCCAATCTAGACGCTTTTGGATACAGTATGGAGTCGCAGAAGGGGGAGTTCTTGGACCTGAATTGTCGGTTATTTCAGGAGCAAGTTTTCTTCCGACCATGTATGTCCCTTTGCGCAACAGAGATTGTCTACTCGCTGACGTGTATCATTGTCCTGATATTAGGATTATTAGCGTCCTCCCATCACCCTTCAAGAAAGCTTTCGTGTTCTGTAATCGGTAAGTTTTACTCAAGTCCTTCTGATACTTCTCTTACTTACAAATTTCGTAGTCTACAAATGAAACTGTGTTATGTTCGTGACGTGTCTGATGCGTATTTTGATCGAATGCCCAGATGGTCTTAACCACGAGGAATGCTAGTGTACAAATCACATTCGCTTGAATTTGGGACACGTATCAACGAATCCGCTCCTCGAGAGATCCGGTTTAGCCGCCAAATTGAATGTTTTTAAACCCGCTTATCCATGGGCGACGGGTACTTGCCGCTGATTCGAACACTGTTTGATCGAAGCTGATCATGAGCGTGAGCACGCGGGTCCCCTGTTCATGGTGTTTAAATAGCCTCGTTTCCTTCCTGTCCATTTCAACTCTTCTTGTTGTCCTCGACAACCATCTCATCGCGCAGCAACGGCCTGCGTGATTTAAACCTCGCTTGAGCTGGCGACGGCGATTTACTCTACTTATCTTCCATTTTTTTTACGACCGCATTATATATTTCACCCTCTGCACCTGATGCAAACCCTGCAGACACACTCGACGACACCCGCCAACACCAACGGCGTACCCAGCGATCCCAAGGCACAAAGGCGGGTTGAGGACGAGTCTTTCCACGCATTCCTTTGTGAAGTCGACGAATGGCTCAATCGGATAGGGCCTCAAATCGTTGCCCTGGAAAATCGTCACAGAAAAAATCTCTCCATGGAGGACACTTGGCCCTCTCAGCGGAAAATTAGGAAGCTGCCGGATATCACCAAAATCGAGAACTCCAGGTTCTAAAATTATCCGGATGTGAGTTCTATTGTAGTGTCTAAACGTTTCGCCGAACTTGATCTGATTTCGTATAATTTTATTTAGGCGATATTGAGTAGAGACACGAGTATCTTGTCATACTGTCCTATGATGGCAGTTCGTATATATATTGTGAGCAAATTCCTGCTTTCGAGGAGTAATGTCACTTATCTTTTCTGCTCCTTAGAATTTATCTGTATCTTGATATATACCCACATCACTGTAACACCTACCATCACCTTTTCGAGTAATTCATCCTCACCTTTCCACACTCTCTACGGCTCTTGATCGAGTGTTATCTCCAAAAGCTTGGCAAGACGACGCTCGAACTCAGATCTTCTCAGCGGAGAATCTGTTCTTGCAAGCCGGCATTATGTTCGAACAGCATCCGAGTTAGCGTCACGGCGCCTCTCAATGATCGCTTATTGAGATAATTTACCAACCAAATTTTGACGGCGACGGTCTTAAACTAGCTCTGCGGATCTTGGGATCTCGTCAAATACTGTGTCCACTAATGATCATGAGTTTGAATATGAGACAAAGAAAGTCTGGAACTGGATTATTGTTCGTCCTGATGGTGTGCTACTGAAACTTCCACCAAGCTCTTGATTAATCGTCCACGATAATGGCCTTGCAGAACAAATTCCCATCCCTGCAACTGCAACTCTCGCACGATCTCGATCGCCTCTGCGGGCACCCAGATACCATCCTTCTCTTCTGCTGGGATTTCCAAGGACAGGCGAATAGTCTTTGGAAGCTGAGTTGGGGTTGAACTGAAAACCTCGGATATGAATGCCCATCTATTGAAGCTATCAACTGCATTCCAAGTCGCCGCATATCTGAAGTCAGTTATCACGGCTCTCTGCGAATCCGATGGGTTTGTGACTGCCGGCGTGGTCGATCCCGATGCAAATACTGTTCGAAACGTGTCTGCAACTGAAGGCGAGTCGATTATATCGGAAACATGAAGGGTGGAGAGAGTAGGGACCAGGACAAGAAGGGTGTCGAGGTCTGCGAGAGGCCAATAACTTCTACCCCTAGGACAAGATGGTAGGTAAAGTTTTGTAAGGGGACAGTGGGACCTCGACAAGAACGAAGACACCTGCGGGAAGTTGATAAGTTGTGATGATACGAACCTCAACGAATCCAAAGAAGGGAAACTGAAAAGATCCAAGAATGAGCCCGTTCCACTAGGTCCGTCGTAGAAGATGGTCATGTTAGTGAGCTGGGTCTGTACTGTGGGGATATCGACGTCTCCGATATCGGGAAGCCTGGTGTTTAACATCTTCAAGGTACAGGATTGGAGGGCTTCCGCTCGTCGTAGAGTACCGATGCAGGAAGAAGGTGAGCATTGTTCTATCTCCAGATGGATGAGCTTCTTGCATGATATGTTGATACGATCCAAATCCATCGCTATGACTGCCAACTCTTCCAGGTCGTTTGTGAATGATCTAAGATCCATTTCGAAGCCAATTCTTTCATTGGAAAAGGGTGTCTGTAAAATCAGTTTCTGCAGCATCGGAGCGACTAGACCTTCGAGCTGCAAGAAACACGATGTTGGGAGTCGAAGGACAGAATCTGTCAACCTGTTGATGAGGTGAGGTTGCGTTATTATATCCACCAACGGGCGAATCTGAGACCAAGGTGGGTAGCTATAAGTCTCTTCGCTTGAGTAGATATAAATTCTCAAGGGTAATACTCCAGATCGGTTTATACACTCCTGAAAAAGCTCTGTGCGACTCTGAAAAGAGTGGTTCGGTGGATGCTCCGAGGGATTGAGAAGAAAATCCAACTCATTCCACAGGGACGGAGTTGCCCATGCAATATTCTTCCAGTATTGACATATACTTCCGAGAGCAAGGAAGGGTTGAATAGATGGATACCATGTGGTGGTACGAATCCCTTCGAATATATGGGAGGCGATCTCGGATGGAAGTGTATGCATGGGATCGTGCGCCTCGTTCATTCTCGATCGAAGTGAGCGTTCTTCTTCCTTAAGAGCTGCTAGTTGTGCCTCGGCTACCAAGATACGAGTTTTAACCTCTGAGTGTGCTTTACATGCATTGCACGGCTGGTCCATGGTTTCGTGTTCTGGTTTGCAGGTAGGAAAGGATTGGGAGTGCATCATTCATTAATCGGCAGCTTTTGAAGGAACTAATAGTTAACTCTGGGTCCTGGCAAAGAAGAACCATCTAACCTCGACCTTTTAAGTCGTGGTGCTTGGCAACTCTCGGGGTTTGTTTTGATGTTTCAGTTGGGGAGGAAGCCTGACTAAAGCTTGTACTGGAGTGGTTAAGAGGTGCTGGCCGTCACATCCGCCGCTGTTTGTACGCTCGAAACGCCCCAATCTCTCAACTCCACTCACAACTCAAAGCAGGCGCAAAATCTCAATTTCGCTACTCTAGGCTAAACCCAGTTCTCAGCGGTAAATTTGGGCGTTTCACATGGAAGAAATCATTTATTTAAATGAATCGAGTCTTTATCATACATTATCCATTCTCGACCCGGATTACTTAACGATTCTTTCGGACGTGTAGAACAGGAAGCTCTCCTCAGAGGCGAAGTTTGTCACACTGAAATAATCGATAACGACTTAATAAACCTATTAAACGCCAGGAAATAATTAAACGACGTACGCAAACTGGGATCGGAAGGTTTTTATCTCCCCCGCAGTGTTCATCCGGGGTTGGGTTCGGGATACAATTGTGTCTATGCAGGTCAAAAAAATTAATCTGTTGGTTTACTTGAGGACTTACTTTATGCTACGGTCTGTCGTGTCATACCAAGCACTGATTGATCCGTCTGGAGCGCAATCAAATTTGCCAGATGTACAGATGTTGCCATCACCGTCAATATGCTTCATGTCTTGAACGTAGCAGTCAGCCGCCGAGTAGACATACCCTATTCATAGACGGCATTTAAGCAAGTGTAGTCAAAGTTGAATTGAATATAAACGAACATGAATGAAGGTTGGTGTTTGGAACATTATACATTGCTGCTACACCAGTATTGTATCCCTCGCAAACCTGGTTGGCGGAAGTAAGCGCAATGAGCGACGAGAGAAGAGCAGCAAAGCCGAGAGAGAAGAACATTTTAGACTGTATAAAGATAAAGATGTGGCTCGCCTAACCATGCCTTTATATGATCTTTTTCACGGCCATAGTCCTCCGGGTTCAAGTCATGATGGTCGAGAGCGTTAGATTGTCAGTTGACTACAGCCTCAGGGCTGAGAATGGAAGAGCTACAAGCAAATCAGGTGCATCGGAGACTCTCCCCAACTCTCCAAAGAGGTGTAAACTGGAATGCTAGTTGGTTTTCATCAGTCAAATTGTGCAAGGTGAAACACATTGATTCTATCGTAGCAGATTGATTTGCAGCGGCTAAGCCAAGTTCGCGTAACCACGTGCAGCTGCGCAGAAGTTGAAAGAAGCGCCACACATCTGTTAAGATGAAAGATGTCGCGAACGATATTGTGAAGCTGCCCTCGCGTTTGTACTCAAATATCTCCCATCATAAGGGGCATTGCCAAGAGTCTCCGAATTATCGAAATATTATTATCGCTGCTTATTCGTGGGCACAAGCGCACACGCTGACTTCAACACATCGCTGGAATGCGAACCATATACCTGTTTATTGACATGGGCACACCCAGACGATAACATGGTGTTTTCCGAGTGTTTGGCTAGATACCCATGTCCTTAGATTACCACCCGGTTGTTCTCGAAAGTAAACTCGACCGTCGGGGTAGAAGATCGGTCATTTGGCTCACCGCCATAGCAATAGAGATGACCGGTAGCTCTGTCGTTTGCATTGGAGGCGACGATAAGCTCAAAGTCAGTTTTCTGGATGGCTGTCGTCATTTGAGAGAGTCCTTGTAGGGGGGAAGATGACGCCATCGTTAATGTAATAGGGATTTGAGTGCATTCGTTGATGTCCCAGTGTAGGTTGGTATCTGTACCTGGACAGGGACAAGGGTGTTGAAGTCGTAGAAGATGTCCTTCGAACGGTAGACCTTGATGGACTGCAGGATTTCCGTCGTTACAAATGAGAAGCATCGAGTCGCCGTAGAGGGATTGATAATCGATGCTCAAGGTACTATTCCGATTCATATTTCTGGGGCATTTGTATCACAGCGGCTGAAGAGGTAACCCAAAGTACGCGCATATCGGCTCGAGTGACGCGTCACCGAAGGTAAGAGTCTTGGGCAAATGGAACGTCGGTATTGTGCTAAGAAGCAAGTTCAACAATCAAAGTATAAGTCGATAAGGTGGGTAGCTTACATTTCTCATGAACGGATTGAACGCTCCCAGTATTGTCCAACAAACGCAGATATTTTCGTCCGTATTCCAATCTGACAGAATACCGTTATTTAAATGTTGGGTGTCTGTGAGAAACAAGAACAACCTACCGAATCCACGAACGTCCCGTCCGATCATAGGCACTTGATAAAGAGACGCAAAGCCGAGCATGCCAACAATCAAAGTAAGGTAACAGGATCAACATCACTGGCAGGGATAGCGTCTTTTGCATTATAAGCAGCGGAGTCGGCGAATCGAGGTGGCTGCTTCGAGTTGGAGAATCTGAGGTCAGGGTGCTGAGCTTCAAAAATTCAGCTTACCTTCGCTATACTCCACATACATATCCCTTGCAAATTCCCTTTGATTATTTTACTCGTCTTGCTCCGGTGGTTCTCCAGCTGATGTCGAGAGGAGAGCAGCACTGTCCTCGAGTTTCGACAATCTGGAGCTTGGGCACCTCATCGAGCAGAGGACATTGAAGGGAGGATAATGTCGATTTCAACATCGATAGTTCTAATAAGAAAACTGTGTTAAGTTATTGCGTATATGCGCAGAAATAAAAACTTCACCTACAAGTAACATACCCCTCCAAGCCTGCAAGACCCTACATTCGTCTGTGGATCGGGGCAATGAAGACTCAGGAGTGGGGGTCCAAGAACGACAACCACCCTGTACCCCGAGCTTTCGCTGTACATCTCCTGTCTTGTTCAAAAAAGCCTGATATTCTGCTGATCGCGTAGCGACGAAGATGCGGCCGTACTTGAATACGACGGGTATGATTGATGTGGTACGCAATAGCGAAATTTTGAAAGCTTGGTGAAGAGAGTAAGGGGCGTGGCGTGGCAGCGTTTCGGAAGGGCAGTTTGGGTGGAGAGTGAGCGGTGAGTTCGGAGTTGAAAGACGCATTCACGACGTGATAACGATGCACGCAGTAGACGAAGCAGGGTTTAACGAAGGAACTGGCGTTAGCGGGATGATTGGAGGAACGTAGGTTAGTGAATCGTGGTGGTGGGCCGGTGGCTTTCCCATGATCTGAATGCGATGCTACGCCTTCCGCGCACTTCATCATGGGCAACTCTAAGGGCGACAGCGCGTCCTATAGCCTCTTAGTTTGTACTCAAACTTGAGATCGTAGCTTCCACAGATCCGTCACAGGGCCTGCAGGGCAACATTATCGACTGGGTCGTGTCTGGAAAGAACTGGCATGACCGCAGTTCAGTGGTTGTGAAAAAGCACTCCTATACGTGAAATTGTGAGGATACGTCGATACGTCGATAGGAGAGATAAAAGCAAGTTTCAGCCTGACCTGAACAAACAACCTCGCAACGAAACTTCAAGCCTGTTTATGCAATAAACTGATGTTCAGTCAGTCCCTACAAGATGGGGCAGATTTTAGGGAATTTGCCATGCGTATAATTTACATAAATCGCAGATTGAATGAGTGGACGTAGACCAAGTTCGAAGGCAAGGCATGATTCACAGCCACACATTCTCGCCGAGTCATGCCGTGATAGGCGCTTACCACGATCGATTAAACCCCAGGTAATTGTGTTCCCTTCACTCCTATAATTTTTACAATAATACAAATATTAGTACTGTCGTAAACGCCACCATTGCTCAAGTCGTCGTGGCCGTTTAGGGAAAATATCCTAGCCTCAAATCACTATTATTTGATCGCCTATCATAGTCATTCTATGTTGACTGCAAACCATTTCCAACTGTAATCTGGTTGAAAAATTGCAGCGCAGCTTCGCCGTACCCCAAATTTCCATACTGTATTGTTCATCAGCCATCTTCATTTTCCTAGAATAACTGATACTGACCTTGTAAGCGGCGACCTTATGTCCAGCACCGTAAACACGAAGGTAAGATAAACCACCCGCTGCTTTGTACTTCCCTGTAATTTGACCCTGTACCGCATAATCGGTCCATTCCTGGCTCTGAGATTCGTCTAAAAACTTTGTTTGAAGTCCATCTACCATATTCTCGAACCCAATATAATTAAATACAAAGTCTGCATCGCCGTCGAACAAAAGTGTTCGAACTCCGGAGTTGATCACGTATTCGAGATCAGGTCGCAAATTCCTCATCCAATCTCCAGTTTTCTTGAAGTTGCTCCCTACAGTTTTAGAGCGAGCCGTGTAATTGCCCTCGGCTCCAATCTGCTTTTTAAAACTTGCGTCGTTGAGGAATTTGTTGGCCTTGGGCGGGTATGGATCTGGCTCCTCGTGGGCGATGTAGTATGGATCCCAAGGACCATAGAGCGCTTTTAATACATGCTTGTTACAGTAAGTCTGCGCTTTCTCGCAAGCGTCATCGGTCCCAGTGTCGTAGCACGCTTTGATTTTGGACTGACATCCATCGTCAGTACCGTTCCATGCTTTGGTCGCCTTTGCCAGCGTCGTCTTGTTCACCATTCCTTCTGGATGGTATAAATTCTCCCCACCTGCGTATTGGAGATACCCGGGAAATTGGAGGAGCGGATCCTACAGCATTGTTTAGCGCCACTCAGCAGTGCAGGATTTACAGAAGCTCGTCTCACAATCAAACCATTTCCGATTCCCAATACTTTCAAATTGATTTTTTTCCCAGATGTCTTACCACTATCGATGGCGTCGTTTTGCTTCAGGAAGTGAGCGCCGAATGCTGATCCAAAATGTCCGCCGAACCTGCTACACGTCAGTGAGGTGAAGACTCATGAGAGCAATGCACGTACGACTCTGTCCACAGCGCTAAGGGCTTTTCGGCGTACTTCTTAAATTTGTCGTCTTCAAACCAAAGCTGTAAGAACTTCCAGATGTCCTCAGCTGCCTCCTGTGAGCTAGTTACATTCGAATCTCCTTTTGAAAAGCCGGCGCCAATGGGTTGGTCAATATATAACATATTGGAGCGGGTATTCCAGGAGTTCGGGTTTAGCAACAACGACGAAGAGTCATTGGTGATACGGCAGGGCCCATGTTCTTGAACAATACCGCCCATGCTGGACACTCCAGGCCCTCCATTGAACCAAAGCGAAAGTGGTGCATTGGATGGGTCGTTCCGAGCAGCGAAGAACCAGAACCAGATACTCTGTGTTGGGCTAAGGTCGACATATCCCGAGGCCTGGTACACCCCAGGCGTAGTTTCTAAGTCACGATGAGATAATTTCAAACATAGGATCAAATAGGTACACACCACAAACTCCAGAATTTTCGACCACACGAACACTACTGGCGAAACATGAAGAGGTTATCAATCCGAGGCAAAAAGCGAGGGGAAGCAACATTATGATATTCACCAATGGCCTCTTTCATGTTTGGTTTATGAGCGCTGGCATTCACCGAACAATCCCTTGTTCGGAGCATCCCATCGATCGACTGGAGTAACACCACAGCCGGGATGCAGTTACTACCGCAGACTACCGCTCGCAGGCGCAGACTCAGCGAATAGCGCGCTTCTCGCCTCTTGATATACGGATATAAGCTGGTTGGGTGAAATAATGGTGAAATAGTGCAGGTTGAGGCTCGTTAGCGTTGTGATGGAAGAATCCCAACAGCGAATATCCTAATTGATCAATCTGGATTAGCAATCACTCGGACCACAAAAGTTAAAACTTGAAGCAAGTGTTATCTGTCGAATGTTATTTGAGTGAGAATGCACTAAGATAATGTTCCGTATTTGCTCAACTCTGTCATGTAATACCCAGAATCGTGGCTGGCAAGTGGCTAAGGCCCTCGATGCAGTGCAGCAGTTGGCGTTATCGTTGACTCGGACAAAACTCAGATCGCATATATTCCCTTGATCAGCGGCGACTGATGCGGTGCGACGGATATCGGTAACCACAACCACACAGTTTGTACACAGCGACACTAACCAACTGATGAATATCAACCCCTTGGAGGGCGAATTCTACAGGGATATAGATGTACCACTCGGAAAGACAGGATCCAGCCACTGCGATTTTGTAGACAATTTGCCGTGTAGTGAACTTAGTATATCGAAGCTTAGACCACAATGAAATTGAAAACTGAACAAAAATATTTTCGATTTTCCACTCCCAAGTAACTGGGTGTGGCTGATATATTGTTTGATGACTACAAGCAAACACCTCCGTGCACGCGTACTCTCGCGCCACGAGGACCACAAACAAAGATCGTAGGTAACTTTTTTTCACAACTATTTAAAGTTCATTTCGTATCCACGAGACCATTTAGAAAAACCATAGTATGAAAAAAATAAGGCCACGAGCACCATGAATCGCCCCTCGAAACAACCCAAGATCCAGACGAAAAAACAACACATCCAATGCGAGCGGCGTTTTGTAATTCTCACCCCCGAAAGAATCGTGCCGAACGGGTGGCAAGACCGTTGGCGATGCAAGCAAAAGATGGTGCATGGTGTAGGATGTGAGATGTCTGTTGGACACGATAAATGATGCACAGGAGAAGAAATTGAAGGAGAAGGCAGGGAAGGGAAGATATAAAGAGGTATGGCGTAAACTAATGAAGTAAAGGAGAAAACGTGAACTGTCCAAAAAATTAATCAAATCAACATACTAAGGAACAAAATGACACCAATCCGAAAACCATCCTTCTACCACAAATGAGTCTTGATGAATGCGAAGTAACGGAAACTAGTAGAAATGTCAAAAATACTGCATGACAGTGAATCCCAATGAAAATAACTCTGGTGGGCGAGTTCACTTACCTTATTATCTTTCATCAAAGCCCAAAGTGAATGTATGGCACCCAAGTTAACAAAGCGGCTTCATCGTCACCCTTCAACGTCTCCCGGATCCTCTGAACGGCATAATCCAACGCGTACGCAGCATCCCGTGCATTGAGTTTAGAGGTTCCATTTCCATGTCCATTCATCAACAGATAGTTGTAAAAATCTTTCGCGATCTCAGGCGCAGTTGCATCTCGAATAGACCACATCGTGGCGACCACGCCTTGATATCCAGCAGCAAGCATCCCAGCAGCGAGATGAACAGCCTCTTCCGAGAGCTTTTCATCTCCAACGCTTGTCTGACAAGCGGATAAGAAAGCTAGTTCTGCAACGGGAAGTTGTTGTCGAATGATCTCCAGAAGTTCGAATTTTCCATCGTGAAGGGAAAACCCGCTTTGTAGGGGCTGTATCGGGTCTTGGGATGCATGACAAGCGAGGTGTACGCAGTTATACGACCCAATTTTCTCACTCACCCGAGCCTTGGTCGCCTCACTACCCTCCAACAGATTAGCTTGGATATGGTTTTGCTGCATGATGTCAAAAACCGCTTGTGTCTCCGTGGTTGTGGCAGGGATTGGTGAGAGCCCTGGTGTGTTCGGTTGGCTAATCAGCAGTATCTTGGCCTCTTGCGGATCAATGCTTGTGGTAGATTTTTTGAGTTTATCAAGCAAAATGCTCACAGTAGGAGTGTAAGATGAAACTGCGAAGTCAGAGAGACACGTACTCTGTGTTTTCGACTCCTCGCCATATATGCCCGCAGCGTGTAGCGGAAGGAAGGCCAGAGGGCCGGTTGCGCACCACCGAATGTGGTTTCGAACTTTTTGCGGAGTCTGACGAAATGAGACCAGACATAATAAGCTGATGTTATGGTGAGAAGTAAAGAAAGCGAGACATACCGAATATCCCATTGCATCCAAGATGGGCCGCACAACACCAATCCAAAGTTCTCGCAAAATCTGTCGCAAGGGTTTCATCTCTGCAGAATTCCGTGGACGTCTTTGAATACCACGCTCGTCACGTACCCGAAGGCCATGAAATTCAAGGTGGTTGCGGAGTTTGGTGCATAAACGCACCGCTTTTTGGTAGCTGAAGTTATCGAGAGGGACGTGAAGTGCCTCGTCAGCTCCGTGAAGTAGAATCATCGCGTCGCATCGCACGTGGAGGACATTGATGAAAATAACGGGTCCATCTTGAGGTAGTTGAGAGAGTATACTGTTGGCATCAGGGGGACGGAGGAAGTTATGGAAAGTTGGGATGGTACGAATCCTATCGAGGAGTCGAGTCCATTCCTGTGCAAGTTCGACGTGTTTGCGGACCTGGGCTTCAATCTCCATCTGATGAGACAGTGCGGTAACTGAAGAGAATGCAGTTGACTCTGATCGGGATCCTGAGGACTCCAACTCCTTCGACAAGGCCAAAAAGCGATTAGCAAGTGTTGCATTATGGGTACGTAAAATATCCACAGGGGATCGGAGTTGATTCAGTTGGTTCCAAACAAGACATCTGCCTTGTTCTAGCCACTCCAGAGCGGTGTTGTTGTGGCCTAAAACAAGCGCTAAGGCAACCGCCTCTACTGTCAAGGCGGAGATGTCCACGAGATTGGTATGTCGGGTTTGAATGGTTTCATTTATACCGGCAACCACTCCGAGAAGCTCGATGGCAACACTGTACGCTCGGAGGGCTTCATCTTGATCAAGTATATCCATGGACAATCGCTTTGCCTCCATAGAGGAATGCGCCCATCGCTTTGCTGCTAGCAGGCGTTTAGCAGGTGAGCCAGAGATTTGAGTGGCTGCCAGACGGAAATTGTGGATGGCTGACAGACAATCGTCGTGGTTGCGAGTGTGCTCAAACCGGCGGAAAAGCGTGTGACCTAGATTTATCAAGTATTCGTGAATCATGGGATGATCATCTAGGATAAACGAAACCGATTTTCGGTGATATTCAATGGCTTGAGTAATGTCATCCACATCAGCGAAGTGCTCGAAACGGCAATAGAACGAGCTCCCAAGCCTGCTTAGATATACAGACTCCTTAGGATTAAGGAACACAGCTTTTTCTTGGCATTTCATTGCCTGAAAGAGATCGTCAGAATCTCGTGTTTGAACAAAACGGCGCAGCAAAGAGTTTCCAAGAAGGCTTAAGCCTAACGATTTACCACCCTGATTATCGGGAGTAATACGGACTGCCTCCTGCTTGTATTTGATGGCACGGGAGATATCAGCTAGGTCTTTAGTCTTCTCAAAGCGATCTGAGAAAGCACACCCCAAGTTTGTCAGATAGTGGGGCTTGGTAGGATGTCCACTGGGGATCAAGGAAATTGCAGTTCGTAGGCATTCAATACCATTGGAAATGTCGGTGGCACTGCCCGAGCGTTGAGATCGCTTTAGGAAAGCACTACCGAGTTTGGCTAGATATAAATGCTTATGTGTGTGGCCTTCTGGGGTGAGGAAGACGGCCCTCTGATGACATTCAATCGTGTTGTTTAGATCAACCAGATCTGCCGTATGCCCAAAGCGGTGCAAGAACGCATCACCGAGCTTGCTCTTGTATGAAGGCATATCAGCATGACCTTCTGGGGTGATCTTAATGACCCGTTCGAGATACTTGATAGCATCCAGAATGTCTTCATAAATGCCAGTCTCGCCAAAGAGATCAGAAAGCGATGTTCCCAAAGTATCAAGATACATTACTAGACGGGGATTTTCCTCGTGAGTGAGCAAGACCGCTTGTTTGGCATATTTGACAGCATTTGAAATGTCGAGCAAATCTTGTGTTCGTTGAAAACGACACAAGTACGAGCTTCCTAGATTATTCAGGTAGAAGGGCATCGCCGTATCGCCGTCCAAAGTCAGTTGAACTGCTTTACTGTGATTTTTAATCGCGGCAGAGATGTCAACAAAATCACCCTTCTGGCGAAAGCGCGAAGAGAATGAAGTGCCGAGGCCATCAATGCGAGATGGTAGATCTGGATGGCCTTTTGGAGTGAGAAGAACGGCGTTTGATATATGTTCAATTCCACTAGAGATATCATCAATAGCGCTGGCCTGATCAAATCTGAGGACGAATGAAATTCCAAGTTCGTTTAGATATGCAGGTCTGTCGGCATGACCGAGTGGAGCAAGCCCAAGGGCTTTCTGTTGACATTTTATAGCATCAGTAATGTCAGAAAGGTTACCTGCTCGAACAAAGCGTGCCCGGAATAAACCTCCCAGATTAGCTACGTGGACACGCATGTTTGGGTGGTCTTCCGGTGTCAGCAAGACCGCTATTTGCTGATATTCAATTGCTTTGGAGATATCAGCCACATCGGCGGTCCGATCGAAGCGACGAGAGCACTCTTGTGAATTCTTGTGATACTCTGAGGCGGAAAGAGCATCGTCGAGATGTTCAATTTGTTCATCGGCGCGGGAAGGCATGCTTCCAAGACGACCCTCGACTGGAAGAGTGAGGTCTGGATGTTCATGGTTCACAGACGCAGCTAAGAGGCATTGGAATTGAGAACTTCTACAATATGACGAATTGCAACTGGTACTGACCAGCCTCAAACTTCAAGCAGAGTGAGATATCATCCATATCAGTTTCAATCACATATTTGTATGCACCCTCTTCTGCAGTTCAGTATCAGGAAAGCTTTAAAGATAGATCCTTCAAATTATGGGCAGACACACCAAGATCAGCTCTTATGTTACGTCCGAGATATTTCGCAGTTTCTTCGTTTGAGAGGTCTAGGTAACCAAAATCACCAGCATTTTCGGATCGAACAATAACGGTGATGTTGTCCATATCAGAGTACCTTCAGTCACTCAGTTCAATACACGGCTCACGATGTACAGCTGCCGAAAATACTCACAACTCAATTACGCCGGAATATTTCCACACTGTAGGAGAACTCCTTTTCAACGTGGGCGCTTCACCCTCTCCAAGGTCTGGAACGCCCAATACGACTATCTCAAGGGCTTCCAAAGCACGATGGGATCCATCAGAAGGCGAACATTCAAGAACAATATCTGAGAAAATTATGACATTAACTAAATACAAAGGATTAGGGGCAGGACATACCGAACAACATCCCTTCGGGCAAACCTGTACTGGAGGAAGATGTGTCCTCTGTAATCTCGACCGGCGCAAGCGTTTTTTGATGTGAGAGACCCGATGCCACAGGTTCTGGAGTGTCAGAGGCCATACTGATTGAGAGAATTGAATTTGAGTCGATACTGTTAGGTTGATAAAGTTTGCCAAAGCCTAAGGACAGGTTCAAAAGGCGCGAAATTTCCAGCTCAACCTGTACAATGCACAGCACCCAAAAGCCAACTGTGGAAGGCGTAAGTGGTACCGTTTATCTTTCAAGTTATCACGAAAGCAAATACCCACAATTGTACAATATGGTGTGAAATCTATTGAACACGCGCCACTACTTGTCTGTTCCTGAAAACCTTGTACGACTTAGAACCGTGGAGTTCGGTACCCAACAATGACACACACTCAAAAGAGTAGGTGCTGCGACAGCAGTTTTATTGTTTTGAATCATGCTGTATCCTCTTATCGTCTGACAGCCACATCTGAAGGAGAATCAAGATCGCACCAAAAGTAATAACGCCAGCTGACACCGCATTAAAGCTTAGACGAGAACATATATATTCGCCAATTGAGATAGTTTCAGTTGAACCAGCTATGTCGATGTGACAGAACTGGTAGTCAACATGCACGGTAGATGTCTTATTTTAAGCTAGAAAATCTTGAATCAGTAGCTGTTTCTCGAATAATGATTCATTTTACTCACCCTTACTAGTTGGATACCCAAATCACAAAGATGTAAGTGATATCTTTGATCCCACATCACTCCCGTAGCGGGTGTCGGCAAACATGAGTTCATCCTGGCCCTTCAAGCTTCTAGATAGTAGATGGTGTCAACATACGAAGACAAGTCAATTGCAATCGTAAAGACTAACCTACTCTGAGCACATCTAAGGCGGTGACACTGGTAACCTTGAATGACAACTCAGCGCTCAGCGCTTTCAGTCCGCCAGTGCCATTCAGGAGAAGAAACGAGTTTATTCAGAGCTTTCTGCTCTAGATGCTCCCAGAGAGGGAAAGTGAGTGGCTCTATCACGCTTGTGCCACTTTTCAGAGTCCATTTCCTTGAAATAAGTTCTCCCACTTTGGGGCGAACCAGAATCACATTATTCCCTCCCTCTCTGACCTGCTTTATTGGAGTGACATGCCCCAGGCATCGCATCACGAGTGTGGTTTCCTCTGGTGTCCGTGTCTCAGAGGGTGCAACCTCAAATCGGGCCTTCACCCAGCCTTGATACCACGTAAGTCAGCGCCCATTGTTCAAATGTCCAGAACACGAAAATTAACACACCTTCAAAAGCGCATTCGTATCTGTGATCTATCCCAAACGGGCGTCGGTATGGAACTCGCGTCACACCGTGCTCGGCCACAAAGGTGAACATGAGTTCTGTCCTTGCAATGTCCACAACGAATGGTTGTTGAAGAAAGTAATGCCGAAGAAAAGATCGCTGACCAACAAACTTCAACCTTTCCACTGTGTCAAGGGTTCCTTGCCGAACCAAGCCTTCTTTGTGCAGAAAATCACGGACGCCCTTGTGCCTTTCGGAGAAGAGACAAATCAAAGGTACCTCCCATGGTTGGCCAAGCCTAAATTGGAGGTCTTGTCTTTGAGCAAAGTCAGAGATTTGGTCGCAAAGCCTGAAGCGAATGCTGGCTGAGAGAGGCGGATGCGTAGGATTGCGATGAAAGTAAAAGACGCCTCGAGTATCGGCAGGAAAAGTGCTGTGATTCATTTCAAACCAGACTGTGAGCTTTGGTTTTGTCGGGTCGTCAAAAGATAACGCTGGCTTTCCAATTCCTGAGAGGTCCATGACCGACTGGCCACTCTCCTGCAATTTGGAAATATTTAGTGTTTTGATAAATCTTGGGGGCCTAGGAGCTCTTTTAGATTGGACATTCTGCGGAAAATTAGACAGGGAAGAATGGAAGAATTGACGCAACGCACAATGCTACTTGAATTCAAAGGCTCATGAGAGGATACTCCATGGGCTCTGCGTCGAAATTGGAAAGGGCGCGAGTATAAGAGACAAAGTCTATTGGAGTTAGAAACTCTAGTTGAATTTATCATAAGACCTGTGTCTGCAGAGACCCTACGGTCAAACGGAACAGTTGTGGTCGGACGGTCCAAAGAGAAAACACGGTCACCTGATATGGGAAGCGGGTATTTCACGCAATCATTGGAGGTGGAGAGGTGAACTAGTATCAGAACAGAATATTGAGAAAAGCATAACTCAATGACTACGATTCAACTAGTGAAAATTATGGCCCACAGCTCCGAAATCTAGTATAACGTGAATAGTGAGCTTTGATGCCAAATAAAGTTCACAATTACGGTTACGAACACGTCGTCCAAGCCTATACGGAATAGCGTGTCTCGTCCCCGACGCTTGTCTAACAAACTCTGACTAGCGAATAAAAATAGTACAATGGTGCGAAACATGTTATTGATCTGAGAAGCCGGTGGTAAATGCGCTGAAATTCGCGCAGTTATGATAATCCACTAGAAAGTAGTCCAGGATTAGTAGTAGTGGCATCAACTCTTGGAGAGAAATCCGTTTCTGGTGTGTCCACGGCAGCCACAAAGCGAGGCTCAATAGGATCGTCCTGAGGAAGCATCACAACGTCGCTGAGGGTGTCACGCCAAGTCTCGATTCTAGTTAGAAATGACCCGTCGCTTTCACTATCCGTATGTTCTTCACCATCGTATTTATCTTCTTGAGAGCTTGAGCCAGTATTTGTCCAACATACGGCTGTTGGAGAGTCGATTGGACGTATGTCGGAGTCCTCGAGTGGTGTCCTCCGAGTCCCAGGTCCAGGCTGAGCAGAAGGATCGGCAGGAGGTTTGACAAACAAATCATTGTCTCCTGGAGGAGCACTTCCAGAGTGGCGAGACGGGTTGCGTATACGATGGGGCTTACCATCGGTGTCAAAATGTAGACGTGGTTGAGGAGACACATCCAGACTGAATTCGGGGGGTGGTATCACTTTCTTCCAACTGTCATAGAGTTCAAGACAAAGGAGGAGTTGAGCACAATGACTACACAATTGACCTAGTTCGTCCTGTGAAATGTATTTGTAGTCCAACTTCAATTTGTCAAACTTCTTCCCAAGGTTATAGATCGCGTAGTGCGGAAGGATATTGGCATCTTCTTGTTCACAGTGGCCGCAATTCGGACATGTCGCGTTTTTCGAGAAGCAATCTTCGCTTTTGCATCTATGGCAGTACTTCAAAGCTGACGACATCCTGACTGGTGCGGTGAAGGGGGGTCATGGCTCGATTGATTGGAACAAAAAGAAAAGATCGGCGCACCACGAGTTGGTTGTGACAGGAGTCACACAAAGTTGATTGATGCTGCCAAAGCCAGAGGAAGGGCCTAGTGTTTGAAGAAGTACATTTTACTCTTGAAAGTAGATATTATACATGCATTGAAAATTGAATGAGTAAGGGTTGGAGATTCAAGTCGGCAGTCTACCAAATTCGATCGCGGAACCAAGAGCCTTGCCCTTTGATTTCCTGGATCTTCTTAGACAGCTCAACATCTCCCAGCAGCACTTTGTCCTCCTCCGCCATGAGTCTCGAGTCCCAAGAACCCTCTTCGATCTTATATTCAGCCAATCTAACTTCTTTGCCCTTAGCCCCTCCAACAGTCTTCACCCACTCCCAACCATCATCTTTGCCGTTCCTAACTAATCGGAACCCATTCATGGCAACAAGCTGCCAGTCAATCTTGAAATCGTGAGCTTTCAGAATGCGCATGCGAACAGAGGGATGGACACTCTCGTTGGTTGGTCCAACGGCGACTGGCTTGCCAGTGAAGGGATCAAGGTGCTCATACTCGCCCGGAGCTCGATACCGCACTTTCCCAGCTTTGAACACTCCCGTCATCGAGTTGTGAATGGGATGTGTGGCCCAGAGGCTTCTTGTCTTGCCATCGACGACAGGATTGAAGAAGCCCCAGGGCTCGTCAAAGGCCAGGAACGGTCGGCATTGATCAACCATCCATGCCAAAGCGATATCGGAGAAGTCGTGCGATTGGGCATCGGCATAAGAACCACCAACGTCGCTGTGTACCCCGGGGAACCAGCACTGTTTGAGATTGGTCTTGCGTTCTTCTTCAGCGGCTGGGAGCGTCCAGATAGTGGGATAGAAACTTCCACGATGTTCGTCGAGAGCCAGAGCATGGAATGCGTTTTCAACGTCTATAGTCATGATCGTTAGCCATATCAGTTCTTAGACGGGAACAATAAACTCACAAGGCGAAATCGTCGTATCATGGAACGCATATGAACGACCGGCTGGGATATCGCTTGGTGCACCTAAGCTGCCAACGGTATCCCAGACTCCAACAACTTTGATAGTTTGCGTCGACCTGAAGCCACCTTGCATCTTACTCTCTCCTACAAAGTTCCTTCCTCGCTTCTGATATTTTTCATAGACTTGCTGAAAGTTGGCAGCTTTGTCGAGAATTCCGATATGGGCAATGAGACCAGCAATAGCGCGAGCGGTATATGCTCCTCGAGAAAAGCCAAAAAGGAAGATCTCATCGCCATCGATGTAATTGGACTTCAACCAGAGGTACGCTTCGCATACGTTCTCGTTGAGGCCCCATCCAGTGGTTCCTACATAACTTCTGTATAAGCTGTCAAGTCGAATGAGATACAGTCTATGCATACCTGCGTACATCTCAGAAAGTGAGGTCAAACTTCCGGAACCTACGCCGTTCTGCACCAATGGGAAGTTAGCTTCTTTGAAAGACTTACAAGTGGCGAACACAAACCTGATAGAAAGCTACTTGGTTGATCTCTTTTCCTTCTCCTACGACTTGACGGTTGGCAATACTACGAGCAAACCTCGTAACGTTGCTCACAGGGAGATCTCTAGTCCCATCACTTTGCTGGCCGGTTCCATCACCTATTCGATTGGACGTGTAAGTAAAATGGTAAGAAGTAGTGTACATATCGGTACTCACAAAGGACAATCAACCGCTTGTATGTGCCATTCTTGCGACGTGTTTCTCCAAGTTGTTGCTGTTGCTTGTAGGCTTCAGTGAAATGAGGGTCTGTGGATGGCTGAGGTTGAAAGGGATCCTGATTCTGATTCGCAGGTTGAAAGTCGACGGGTTGGAAACCCTGTTGAGACATGGGTATTTAGCTGAAAATAGAGGTTAAGTAGATGGGCGTAGTGTTGAGCGGAAGATACCTTCAATGCCACCTTTTATCAGGATATTGGTCAGGGGCCAGAAATGACCACGAGTTGCACTTTGCAATGCACCGTTCGATAGCCATGAGGTTCGTTAATGGGTCACGGACGGCGACGAACTCAAGCCGATGCGGCGCTGTCGAGATACTGAGAAGAATAGCGGTGATAAATATGCCCGCAAGCGAATATAAAGGATAAAATGAAACCTTAATTGAACATGGAGCGCTAAGAACAGTATCATCAGCGCCAATAGCAGCAAGTTATCATTGAGGTTCCGTTCTTCTCGTAGGTCCTTCATCAACGTGACAGCTAAGCAGCTCTTGCTCCATTAAATCTGCGCATTAGTTTCGTATGAAAGAACCGAAAAGAACGCATATCGTAACTCGCTCGCATGGTCACTCAAGAACGTATTGCTAGAAACTCTAGTAGTAGTTGACGTATGAAGCAAGATCAACACTATGAAGAGACGCGACGCGGTATTGTTCCGCTG
This sequence comes from Crepidotus variabilis, assembly GCA_015657495.1. NCBI lineage: Eukaryota > Fungi > Basidiomycota > Agaricomycetes > Agaricales > Crepidotaceae > Crepidotus > Crepidotus variabilis. The sequence continues at coordinate 48,148 of MU157927.1, forward strand.
CCGTTCTCTCACGGGCTCTGAGTCCAATCTGTGAGGCATGTGAAGGGCTGCTAGCGCTGATGTTTACAAAGGCAACCACTTTAATATTTAGATGATATAGATTCAGAGGTTCATTTTGGCTTTCCAGTATATCTCTACAGAATTGCTTTAGTTCGATAGTTTTCGACCTTGTCAACGAAATTTCTGCTTTTTTTTTGGTTGGATAGTCTCTTCAACTCGGCCACTCTTTCCCTGCGTGGGCATTTGATCTTCAATTGGTAGTTCTTGATCGCAGAAATTTTGGCTTGTGAACCTTCTTTGTTCAACTCCACATCATCAATCATGGTGAACGAAAAAATTCAGGACTTGTCAACTCTGACTTCCCTTCCGTTAGAGCTTTCGTCTCGTATCTTCGAAGATTCAAGGACGGAAAATCACCCTCACTTACGCCTCGAAGCTTGCTTCAACCTTGCGCATGTCTGCAAGGAGTGGAGGGATATTGTATTCAACACTCCCCAGCTTTGGACGGATGTTTCCCTCAGGCTAGATTTTCCAAAAAAAAGAGAAAGGCCTCAGTCGTCATTTCTGGACGCGTAAAGATGTTTCAGAAGGTTATCAAGCGGTCCAAAGACCTTCCGATCGCTGTCTCTGTCGTCTCTGAAAGCCGATACTGGCGTGGCACCAGAGGAGATTTACTCCCCGTGGTTGAAGCCATCAAGTCTTGCATCACCCGCGTGCACTCTCTCGACATCGCGCTTCCAACAACGCTTCTGGGAGAATTCACCGGAATTTCCGCTCCTATGCTGCTTCATTTCGCGCTGGACACAATCGATCAGACGGACATGTGGGGTAACTTTGGGGTACAAGACATCCGAAGTTTAACTGAGAACGTTCAAGGCATGTGCTTACGGGTTTGGGACATGCACCACGTCGCTTTATGTTCGGAACGTGTGGTAGAGCTTCAGGTTTCGGCCTTGTCACCATCTTGTCTTTTGCAGATCCTTCAAGATACGCCCTCTCTCCGCAAGTTGACGGCTCTGCAGCTGTGTTCTGCTGATAAGTTTGAAGACTCGAGCGAGGATTCTAATGAAGACTCTGACGAAGATTCTGAAGAGAACTCTGATTCAACAAAAAGCTCTGGACACTGGTTGGAACTACCAGAACTCGAGATCTCAGATTGGACTTCAGCTACGAGGATGGCACTGGACTTCACGCTGGCGATCTCCTCAAGAAACTTACTCTACCTCGTCTCAAATCGTTGACTTTCCCGACAGCACAAGAAATTGATTCGGAGGACTTCATCGATTTTCTCGAACGATCCAGCTTCCCACTCGAAACCCTGGATCTTTCTGCACCGGACTCGTTGGAAGATCTCGAGATGATATTAGATCTTCTTCCCAGCTTGAAAACATTGAATCTGGACACTATGGACGATGAATCGCTGGCAGACGTTTTCGAGGCCGTCTTTGCGCCCGAGTTGGACAATTCTGCTCTATCCAAGTTTTCATACGAAGGGCGGTGGATGGCAGAACAGCCAGATTGGACCTTCTTGCAGCAATGTTTACGTGCCACTCCATCGCTGCGGCATCTGGACTTGACCATCTACGCTTACCTGCGCGATGTTAGTATGGACCAAATTTGGATCGACGAAGACAACGTAAAAGCCATACGAGAGTTGCGCTCAGAAGGTCGCCATATTAAGGTCGAGATCTGGGCTAGTGGCAACCATTTCGAGGATTTCGTCGAGGCCTCGCATTCTCGTCCACCCCTAGATTATACATAATTCGGCGTCAGGGGCTTCGGGAGCTGCTGAAGTGGAAGATGGACTCTATTCGATGCATACGAATAACAACATTTGGGTAACAATCTAGTGCAATGAAAATAATAGCCTGGCTTGTCGCGGCCATACTTGATCCAACTCACCTTAGCTGAAGTGTTGACGAAGAATCATAATTTCATAGATGTTTCTGGGAGATAGTTCTGAGGAAGAAAGTTGGAACCGTTTCCGGTCTTCTTATAAGTTTTGCTCACTTTACAAATTGAAATTCTGTTCTGCAACCACCAAAATGCAATTTTGAGGACATTCAACCTTGGTGGTTTGATCACACCAAACCACAAACAAACAAACAAGCTTTGGGTGTGACCGACCCGCAACCCCACGCATTGTCGCGTCATCCCATCTCGTTCGAGGCCACACCTCATATCTATGGTTCAGACGACGATATTGGACTTCAGACCTCTGAGGGGCTTGTGACCTCGAATTCAAGAGACTGTTGGATTCGCCGTCAGCTTTCGAGTTGGCCCTTTTGCACACTATGCTCGAGAAATGCGCGGAGCGCACAGCATCTCAGCTGGATCAAGGAAAGCGATTTGAACCAGCCAGCCAACCGGTTTGCATTCCTCCGATTGTCACTTACTGCCAATATACCAGTTGGCCCCGTTTCTTTGTGCAATTATATTGCGGTTATTTATCCTGTCATGCATCGTTCGTTCAATTCTTATATCCTTGCAAAACCGTAAGATAACTGATGCCTTGAAGATCAGGAAGTGGCGACGAGGACATGTGCGTTTTGAGAAAGGGCGGAGAAGGATTTGGGGCACAGGATGGTCTATTCCCTACGATTCGGATTCATCGATGAATGTAGCTCTTTGCTAGTTAGGAGGTATGGGTTACTTACGTTGAGGTTTATATTTTTGCGCTTATATGCAAGCATATTCAACGAGGTTTTCCTAATAGAACGATTCCAAGCGTCGACTTTGAAAATGGCAGTATTGGCTCTTACATATTGATTCCTCTGCTTGATGAACTGTCAAAGCTTTACCTTGTCGAAAGTCGAGGACAGTGCGGTACCCTCTTCTCAGTACTAGCTGGACTCTGGAATTTGGAGAACCACCAGCCGGAGACGAGCGAGACAACCGCATTGAATCCGGGAGAGACATGTAGTACCTGGAGTATATCAAAGGTAAGCTTTTCGATTTTGAGCTCCTAGTTGAGTTTATCTAAGAATCACTATCTCAGAATCTCCAACTCGAAATAGTTACCTCGAATCTTGTGAGTCTTGTGCTTTCGATTGCTTTCGATGCATGAAACGTTATCGCCACCAGTGATACCAAAACTACTGCTTTACCTCAATCAATAGAATGCTTGGCCTTGGAACGATTTATCAAGTACCCATGATACGTTTCTGGAAGGTTGGAAGCAGTGAGTTACTTTTCTTATCACAGAGAACCTGCTCATCTAACGGTAATCAAGGGCAGTTATGGTGCGGCCTCGGTGTGATCCTAGCCAGGGTCAGGTTTCTTGACGCACGCTCAATGCCAGCTGCCGCACTGTCCCCTGACGCCTTCCGAAGGTCGTACGACGCAGCAGCCCAGGTTCTGAATGCTATGATCAATTGATCTTCTGACTACTCTGAATTAGCGCCCAGTGGCTCGTCCGATTCTTGTCACATCTCGGTATCTGGCACAGGTTTAACTGCTTCCAAGCTCAACATCAAGGAGTAAGCTCCGTAATTTGTGACAACTGGTATCCCTCAACCCCGACGTCAAGGAATCATCTTTGTACTTTGTGCCCTCGGAAGAGTTTTTTCACCGACTGAAAGTGCAGACTCTCAAGGCACCACATCGAAGTGCATACCAGTAAGTACCTAAAAACGTTCGTGCCATCTCAACGTGCGGACTTGAAACTTGGCGCACTCTTTTCAGCTTTCCATGTTGTGCCACGGAAACTGATATGGCGGTTCAGTACGGATTTCTAGATTTGGGAGCCAGTTCTAACAATTCATGATGTTTTCACAGTTCACAACTTGAGAACTTGAGAACAGGTACGACAACATGTCCAGATTTGTCAAATTTCAACATGAATATGCCCGCGTGCTTCGATTTTACGCTCGGTACAACCTCAGGCTCTGAACAGCTTTAGGACGTGCAGCCTTGGAGCAGAAAGTAACGACATAACTTATCACCGCTCTCTATGCGCGCTGTAGAGGGTGCTCCCTCGTGGCGAGCAAGGCGTTTGTCTGTCACCGACTCTGCTTTTGGCTAGAGACTTGTATGAACATTCGTTGGCATATAAAGAGTGGGGGAAAAAACGTTTTCAGGCAGCAGACAGCATCAATCCCCACGTAACAGCTCTTAAATACTATGCAACAAACGACGAAAAAAACGGTGACAAAGAGTAATACGTGCCCCGCAAATGTTTATGTTCGGCGATGCTTACAACAGTTCACTGCAGAGGTTCCCGACCTTCAGGTTCTAAAACAAGAGCTCAATGCACTCAAAGCCGAAAAGCTCAGGTCACAGATCAACAGCACACTGCGCATGTTCTTTGACTCTGACCTTGGCAACAAGTTGAATGGTGCTCAACCCCAGATTATCGAGGTGGATCACTTTATCGAGGTGCAGTACTTCGTGGACGTGGTACTCGAAGTGCTCGGGGAGCAGAATCGGAAGTGGGAAAATGTGAGCATGGGTGAGGTGACTGAGCTGTCGCACTGGGTCAACAACCCCTGGAATCTATACCGCATCAGCAAGGAGTTAAACCAGGAGAAGAAGCGCTATGGAACATTGGCGGATTTCATAAAGCACGATAGAATCAAGGAGTATCTGGGGTGGAAGGTGAAAAACGACGAGACCGTGAGTAAAGCGGAAGCAGATCGGAATAAACTGAACGACGATATTCTCGCAAAAATGGAGGAAATTGAGGAATTAGAACAGCAAAAAAAGGATGAAAAGATGAAGATAGAGCCCGACCAGAAGGGGGATATGAGAGGGGTAACCAATCCACTTTTTCGCAAGTGGGCGAATCAGGACATCGACGAAGGCTACACACCCCCAACAAACATGAATGTAACCAATGCCCAGGGTCACACGGTGAAGAAATTGATTACAGACTTCATAAGCAGCATGGCAATGAAAGCGACTGGACAACGGGAACTTAGGTATTTGGTGGGGTTGAAGATGAAACAGAAGTTGACCGCTGCTGGGTTCACGTTCTGAAATGGGTCTGCTCAATCGATACTAGATCTGCGTAGTTGATTATCTGCTTTATTGCTAGGTGCTTACTACTACGAACATTTATGAACAACCAGGATCAGTTTATCCCATGTTAGTGTGATTCGTTCTACCAATTTCAGAGCGACAACAAGCTTGCTTGAGCCTTATTGCCGTAGGAGGTCCACAACAACAAAGTAGAGTAATCAAACAACCCGGGAGAGTTTCTCGAAGTGAAAGATATCTAGTCTAGTACTAACGCAGAAGCAAAGACGCATTCGCCGACTGGCAGCGTTTCAATTTTCAAGCGAGTGCAAACAAAGTGTTGGGAAAAGTCAGGCGCACCAATTTTGGACCCACTAACCACCGTCGACCGCACCTTCAATATGCCAACTCAGTCGTGCAGCCATTCGTGCACAATTCTTTCTCGTAGCTCAATTTCTAAACAAACTGTTTTCAAGACGTTGCCTCGTCTTTGCTCTCACTACTCCTGTAGCTCTCTTTGACACAGCTGGCGAGCCCAATGGAACGGCAGGTCACGCAACTTGACAACTTTCTCGTATCTACATTTGCAGAAAGGAAGCCCCGACATTCGATGGCGAATCTTCGGTGCGCAATGCTTTCAGGCCCTTGTCAGGACTAACATCTGGGTTCCCGTCCAGCCTCTCTGATCAAGATGTCCATGGAATTTGGGTAGAGGACACGGCGAAGGCTCTCGCTGCTTCGATCTTGAGGCAGGTTTGGTGTTGGATTTATTTTTTGCTGCGGCAGCCGTTCAGTTACTTCAGCCCTACCGACCGAGAAAGTAAGGAGAGGAGATAAATGAGTGCCAGAAGCCGTGGAGGGTGTTTGCGACAATGCCACACTAATAAGATTCTAAAACGACTGGTACCTTGAAGGCGAGGACATTTCAGTCCGGGCAAACGGACGGAAAAGCATTTGGGGTGCTGTGACGGTCGGTCCTCTTGATCGATAAACGTGGCGCCTTACAAGTTGGAAGATGTGGGTTACCTGTAGGTGAAGTGTACATTTTTGCTCATAAATGCAGCGTATTCAACGGATTTTCTTAGAAGAACAATCACAACTTATTGATATCTTCGCTCGATGAGATGTCGAAGCTTCACATTACAATATCAAAACTCCGGAATGTCGTCCCACCCCCTCTCGATATCAACTGAAGAACCAATACTAGCGCAAGACGAGTTAAATAACCAAAGAGAACCTGGAAGCGAAGCGAAGGTGAGCTTCTCGAATTTGAGTTTCTAATTGAACGTTAAAGCCTTATCTCAGAATGCCCAACTCGAAACAACCATCTCGCATTCGCTGACTCTGGTGCATTCAACGTATCAGACACTGATACTATCGTCTTGCCTTGTTCGAATGCTGGGCCTTGCATCTATTATCAACCGTCTGTGATCGGAAGCGACGTTTGTGGATTCAGTAAGTCGCTTTTCTTCTCATTGAATGCCAACATTTAACGGGTGTTTTGTTTAGATTGGAATACGATTTAGAATCTCTGCGCTTATTGGGCAACACTGGGAGCACGAAACCCGTTGATGGGACATATAAACTATCCAGCTTGTCCGCTGCATGCTGTGAATATCGAACTTGCGTCTTAGCACAATACCGACGACCCATCTCTCAAAAACCTATCTTTGGCCTGGCCTCATTCAAGCCACTTGTGTAACGCCCCCCAGATGCAAACTACAAAACCAACGGCCAGCTGAACTTCGACGACGGTAGTTCGATTGAGCAACCTTCCCCGACGATCGAATTCACCTTCGAGAACGACCGGTTGGTAATCAAGGGCAATAATGGACACCCTCGACGTGAACATCGCCAAGGTCAAGTTCCTCAATAATCACGCAATGCCTGTCGCCACACAGGTCCGCTGATGGCTTCCAAAGGTCATACGACGCAAAGATCCAGGTGCTGCATGCTGTAATCGAAAAACATTTCGACTAAGACTCTGTAATCCAACTGGTCTAAATGAGCGTCAAGTGACTCGTTCGACTCTTATTACGTCTCGGTATCCGGTAGAACAGTTGGAAAACCAACTGAAAACACTGTGTTAACATCTAAGGCGTGGAGGTCTTCGTCAAATATGCGAAATCTGATTGTACTGATGATGGAATCGGTGCCAGCCACTACCAGCATGCATAGGTTCAGCAGCCTAGGTTCAGCCCCTTCAAACTCAAGTATCCAGGACTGAATTCCGTATTTCGTGACAACTACTCCTCAACCTCGACGTAAAGGAATCATCTGGTACCTTGTGCCCTCGGGAATGTGTTTCACCGAGTGAAAGCACACACCTTCAAGGCACCGTATCGAACAACATCCAGTAAGCGCTAGTTTGTAAAACGTTCGTGCCTGCGCAGCATGCTGGCATGACACTCGGAATACTCGCTCTTTTCAGCTTTTCAATAGAAAACTGAAGTGGTGATTTTGGGAACCAGAATGTAAAGGCACGACAACATGTCTGGGTGCTTCGAGCTTGCGCTCGGTACAATCCAATACCGATAATGTCAGGCTCTGAAAAGGTCTAGAGCCTGCTGCCTTTGGCAAAATAGTATCGGCCCTCATCCATTCTGGCTGTCTACGCACGCCGCGGACAAAGCTCTCTTTTGGCGAGCAAGGTGTTTGTATGTCACTGAATTTGATGTTAACCAGACACTTGTAAGGGACAGTCCGTTGGCATATAAAGAGTGGGGCAAAAGACGTTTATGCAGCAGATAGTACCCATCCCAAACATCACTACTACTAAACATCATGAATCCGGAGGGTAAGTGTTCCGAATTTGTTCGTGTTAAGCAGATGCTTACAACGATTTGCCCCAGTGCCTGAGCTTCAGATTTTAAAACAAGAGCTCAAGGCACTCGAAACTACAAAGCTCAGGTCACATATCAACAGCGCACTGCGCATGTTCTTTGACTCTGAGCTTGGAAACAAGTTGGATGGTGCTCAACCCCAGGACGTTGAGGTGGATCACTTCATCGAGGTGCAGTACTTTGTGGACGCGGTACTTGACGAGCTCGAGCACCAAAACCGGGAGTGGGAAAATGTGAGCATGGGTGAGGCCATTGAGCTGTCGCACTGGGTCAACAACCCCTGGAATCTATACCGCATCAGCAAGGTGTTGAACCAGGAGAAGAAGCGCTATGGAACATTGGCGGATTTCATAAAGCACGATAGAATCAAGGAGTATCTGGGATGGAAGGTGAAAAACGACGAGACCGTGCGTAAAGCGGAAGCAAAGCGGAATGAGCTGAACGATGAGATTCTCGCAAAAATGCAGGGGATCGAGGAATTGGAACAGAAGAAAGAGGATGGAAAGATCAAGTTAGAGCCCGACCAGACGGACGATATGGAGGGGGTAACTGATCCGCGTCTTCTCAAGTGGGCGGACCAGAGCATCGATGACGGCTACATACCCCCAACAAACTTGGCTGTAACCGATCCCCAGGGGTTGACCGTGAAGTTTTTGATTAGGGACTTCATAGATCACATGGCAACGAAAGGAGGTGAAAGACAACAACTGAGGTATTTGGTGGGTTTAAATATTAAAAAGAAGTTGACCGCTGCTGGGTTCTGGCCTGTGCCTGCTTAATGGGTAGATCTGAATGGCGGATCATTCGCGTTATTGTTAGGTCTGCTTATGAGTACGATAGATCACAAACATCCAGCTTATTTTATCTGATTTCAAATTCCCAATGAAGATGTCGAGATTGCAGAGATGCTTGACTTTCGTCTCGAGGCGAATTCGGTGTACCTCTGAATATCGACAATCGACACTTACAAATCCTAACATGGAATATACTATCACACTTAATCTCGCCGCCTTTCTAATGTAATACTTGATTCTCAGAACATAGATTCAGAATGGCCAGTTTTAGCCTGAATCAGACGTTGATCAGGCACATTCTTCCGCACTCCCTCTGTCAACGTTGCGTGATCAATCTTTCAATCAGTTCAAGTCGTGCAAAATCAAGAAGTCACAGAAGTAGATAAAGAAAAGGGACATATACTTTGACTACACGGCAAATTATCCACACAATCACAGCCGATTGGATCCTGTCTTTCCGAGTGGTACATCTCCATCAGATTAACTCTGTAGACTTCGCCATCGACAAATTCACCGTCCAAAGTGATATAGCAGCCCATGAGCTGGAGAGATTGAATATGAGAAGCTGTTTCGTCGTCTAGCCGGAAGTAGTCCCCTTCTTCTTCCGTGCTGCTAATTTTGATAGTTATTTTGACTCTCGTTGGGTAGTGACGCTTTGTAGTTTGCTCCGTTGTACCATCTGAATCCGCCGCCACTGCCGATAAAGGAAACATATGTGACAGGAACTTCCAACCCAATGTGCTGTCCGAGGCTGTCCACTTGGAAGAGAGCACTAACTCGTCAAGTTTGGGATGGTATGTAGGCAATGGATGAGGGAAAGCGGTCGCCATCACTTCAGCTACGGAGAGGGGGATTAAAGTATCCAGGAGCGTCAATGAAGTCAAAGTGGGTACCAAGAAGAGTAATTCTCTGAGGTTTTCGATTGACCATGCGTCCGATGGAAGTTGAAGCTGTTTTAATGGACAACGAGACCGCTCTAACATGGCGCGAAGTGGTTCGAGAGCGATATTCTGAAACCCTATTTTGTTGTTGCCTTTAGGTAGAATGAGCTCCTCCAGCACTGGGAAGGAAAATAGAGGGAAAAAGTCTGCTAGACGAAGGTGGTCGTCGTAACACAGAGAGAGCTTCTTGAGGTCTTTTTTCACCATGGGTTGTGATGAGAGGGCGATAGGAAAACGCGAGGGGATGATATGCAGCACGCAAGACTGAAGTTCGGAGGCTTCTTGTAGAAGAGTGATGCAGAATAGTTGAGTACAAGAGTTGAGTTTGACGTGACGCAGGTTTTTGTACGAGATCTGGATGTGATCCAGGTGAATTGAATGTATAACCAATGTTTGAACGTGCTCAGTCAATGGCTTCAGGTTGATAAAGTGATGAGGGGGGAAGATCCCGAAGGATTGGGTCGTTTGGAGAGTAAGAGAACGAAGGTTTGGAGCTGTGATGTCCGATAAGCTTCTGAACAGCTCGGGGGGTAGTTGAAGAGAGAGAGTTGATAGCCTCGGTCCGCTACGTCTCAGGGTGAGCAAGAGTGGCCATAGGCATTGGGATGGAATAACGCAGTCGTTTTCGGGATTCTTGAAGATTGTAATCGTCAAAGGCTTTTCGCAGGAACGAGGAATAATCTGATCGACGAGCGCAATACGGCGCGATAGCATGTGTACCGGTTCGGATGGCTTTTTGGGACTTCCGGGATTCAATATGAAGTCAATGTCAGTCCATAAGGACGGAGTTGACCACACCAAGTTTCGCCACATCCTGCAAATAGATCCGAGAAAAAGTGGTAGAATTCCCTCCTCTATTGCTGCTTCAAATATGAGAGATGCTATCTCCAGAGGTAAATTATCTAGGCGCCCGTGTGAGCTGTTCATTCGCGTTCGAGCTTCCAGCTCCTGCGCTCGCACATATGCCAAGACGTTCTCGAGTAAAGAGATGGTTTTGCAGATTTTATCATGGTCCGTGCATGCAGCACATTGATGCAGAGGGTTCCCTCCAGAGTTTGGGCAAGTTGTCGCCAATACTTCTGGGATTATTCCGTCTGGCATTGAGGGTCGAAAGTTCGCAGATCGAAATCTGTAAGTGGTCATGATATATTTAGTTTCGCGTCAGGCATCTTAAAAAATACCTTGAAAATTCAATATTTCGGCACTCTCAAAAAGCCTCAAGATGACTTTTCAAATGCAGAGAGTTCCAGCCAGCAGCTCTTCAAACGAAATTTACCGGCGGTCACAACTGATCTGAACGGTTGTGACGCCGTGACACGTCATCTTGTCCTCATCTCGTTCTCATCCTGCTACGTCGTGCAATCGATGTCTGCGCCTCTAGACTTGGAAATATCGAAGAAGAAGCAGTCCTGCAATCAAAAGATATCCTGCGGACAATGTTTGAGTATCTTGTGCTCAGAGAGAAGATATTTTCAGCGATTCGATAACAAAGTTTCCAAGCTGTGTAATGCACCCAACATGACGAAACCCTGACGCTTCACCGAGTCATGACGCCTTGGCAGCTGAGACGATGTAGAGATGTTACTCGAAGAATCGAACCGTGTGACGTCAGAGCCGCAGTTTTGCTTTGAACATGAATCTTAAATGGTTCGTGTACTTCTCCAAGGTCAGCAAAATTGTATTAGAAAACGTAAATATATGGCAGAGTTTATTGACAATACATCTTTACAGGACGAAAGTCGAGTGGAAGAAACCTTTGAAGACAAAAATGCAATTTACAGTATTCGAAGCCAAAAATGGAAAGACACATACGAGTGCTTGGGATCCGGCCACCGACAAAACGTCATTGGAGACGTATTCGAAGGGAGACTATATAAGCGGTCATTCAAGTCAATATGAGACTTAAATTATTTCTCGATAAACGACCATGGATAAAGCTTCATCAGTTGTAGCCGCCGTCAACGCTGGCAAACTACCATCGACCCAACAATTTAACGCCTTCCTCGATTATCTCAACGATGTCGGGATCGCAAAAGTCGAACCCTCAGCTAATTCTGGCCTGAGTTCTCAAGGTCGTGTGCTCGCCAACGATCTCAGAGGTGTCTTGGATGCCTACAAATCGTTGGCCAATAACAAGAATGGCATGTCTCAATTACTCTACGATTGAGAGATCTACCTAATCTTCGTCTTTTTTAGAGGATAACACACTACAAGAGGCCATTTGGCACCTATCTCAAGGTGATCTCACAACAACCGAAGAAGCCCAAGAGACCAAAGATCAGTCATTACAAGATCTTAACAAAATCCGAAAATCTCTTCGAACCCTCACAACTATCATGTGGTCTTCCTATACTTCCGAAGGCTCTGCTTTGTTCTCCGACTTCTTTTCAGTACTGCGAACATCGCTGGCTGACGCTGCCGAAATTGTCGAAGCTCAAGCTGGCGCCGCTAAAGAGTCTCTTCGTAACATTGAGAGCGAAGTTCAGGAAGGCAAGCGCGATACTCTTGGTCGCGACAAACAGCGTCTCGAAGAAGAGAAGGATGCTAAGGTTGCTTGGCAGCACGGTATGGATACTGTGAAGGATGCTGGAACTGGTATCATTGGAGGTGTACAGACCACCTCTGAGACCATTGCGGAGAAATCCGATCAAACCTCCTCTCGTCTTCAAAACGCATACAGCACTGTATGTTCAAACTTTTCAAATAATACTAAAACTTACTAACACTACGCCCAAATAGGTATGGGAACGCGCTCAAAAAGATCCTGAATATCGTGAAGCCCTCGAGACCCTTTTCGATCTCCTTCAGAAACGTCTCGACCAAACAATTGACGCCGCTTCCGATCCCAACACCACCCTTTCCAGTTTCGTCGCTGATCCCACTCCGGAACAACACATCCCAAAAGCTCTTGAAGCCCTTAAGACAGTCGTTGAACGCCTTGCTGGCACATCCTTAGATCCCCTCATCCAAAAAATCCGCTCATGCGCCAATGAGGTTGTCCGTGACCAAGACCTTAAAGCATGGTTCGACGAATTCTTTGCGTTCAGCCGCAAGAATCTTGGCGAGTCTGGATACTCCAGTTCCGACGAAGCACAAGCCAAACGTAAAGAACTTCGCGTCCGTTGGAGGACTCTACTTGAGAAAGATCAAAAGTGGCAGAAGGCAGTGGATGAAGTCAAGGTTGAATGGGAGAAGGTTGAACAAGGCTTGAAGAACGACGAGGATTTGAATAAGTTGAAAGAGGCTCATGGCAAACTTGGCTCAGACATCGAGAGTGGCTTGGTTGAGGCTGGTAACGAAGCACAAGACAAGGCGAAGGATGCAATGCAGACCGTCATCGACCAGGCTACCTGGTTCTGGCAAGATCTATTCAGGGTCTATGTGCCCAAATTCTTCGCCAAGATGCGTGATGTTCCGATTCCGAGGTTAGTTTTCGTCTCATTTTCTCCCTTCTGCCTTCATGGTTGACACTTTCATCAGAACCGAATACAAGGACCCCGATATTGAGTTCGTCATCGAGAACCTCGACATCTCTTCCTTCAACATCCTCCCCTCTCACGTTTACATTCGTAACATCACCGATGTCGACATTCAGACCTCTGCCAACCCTGCCGTACCATCCAAGACGCAATTCGGCGGCCTTACTCATATCCAACTTCAAGCCGTACAACTCGAACTCAAGGATGTTTCGTTCTGGTACAAGGACAAGCAAGCCTCTTCCGTTCAACCAGGTGAATTCACCGGCCTACTAGGCTTGACCCTCCCTCCGAAGGGTATCGATATCGACCTCAAGATCCGTCTCATTCCTGAAAGTGCTACCGGTGTACATTCCCGCCAACACAAGAAGCGTTTCAACACTATCGAAACGGCCTCTGTTAGCATCTCAGAAGACGTCCAAATCGATGTCAGGGATAGCAACCATGCCGTCTTCGTCACTCTCTTCCGACCCATCATGGTTTCTCGTCTACGAGAAGCTCTTCAGCGTACCCTCACTGAGCAACTCCGAGCCGTTGTATCTTACTTCGATGGTATTGCCTTTGACATCTCAAAGAGACAACAGGTCTTCAAGGATACGGGTCTCGGAAGTGGTGCTTCATTGATGGGAGCTATGTGGTCTGAGATCGGAAGACTCGAGCGCGAATCGCGAGAACATGGCATCGAGACGGGATGGAAAGCTACTGGGACAGGGATTGTCGTCGAGCAGCGTATGGAGGTTCCGGGAACTGGCAACGACCTCGGCGAAGGCAAGGAGATTAGGAAGACTACTTTCGCTATGGGTGCTGAGCCTCAGATCCTCTCTGGCGAGAAGCGGGGACCGCTTGGAACAGGTTCGGAGCCTCTCAAAGACAAGCTTCAGCGAGCGGGCGAAGAGATGGGTGTTGACGTCGAGAGCATGCAGAGGAGCGATAGCAGGATGTCGGTTGACGTTCCTGCTGATGCTGCTCAACGCGCGCAAGAAGTTCTCGGAGAGGTGAAGGACAAGACGCAAGACTTTGTACAAGAAGGAAAGAGACAAGTTCAAGGATTCAAGAACAGTGTCGAGAGGAAGAGTGAACTTGAGAAACAAAGGTCTGGCTGGCAGAGCGCGGCTTTCGATTTCTAAATGGTACCATCCCTTGGCGAACAAGAGGATTCTTATTTCATAACTGTACCCTGATGTCTATTGGTATAACTGTATAATAATCATTCAAATTACGACTCAATTTCATGACCCGTCAAAATTTCATTTATTTATCGCAGGGACATTTAAATTGAACGAAATCCACATTGCAGGTTTCGTGATTTAGAGTTATCGAATTAGAAGGGATCGCCTCTCTAGGCAGCTGCAAGCTTGGAAATTTCAAGGATCTGATCCGTTGCTTTCCCGATCCAACGTAATTGCTCTGGTTCGGAAAACTCCGTTGACAATACTTTGGAGGCCGTGCGTCGCGTGAATATTTCGATTCGTCCTCGAGAACTACAGAAGCCACTGGGAAACCGATATCGATGGCCTGAGAGACTGATCGTTTATCAGTATTTTGAACATCTCTCTACTTTGATACACAAGATTAACACCTCTTCGGGGCTCAGTTCGTATTCCATCGTACTGGTTGATTTGTCACCTTCGGTATCTCGATGTACTACTCTAGGTGCGGTGTCTTGCGTCTTGTGGTTGAGGTATATCCCGTGAGCAGGTTGGACCAGGTCCTCGTTTATATTTCAAATGTTTCAACGACTTTCTCTTGAGTTTCTTTTTTACCAAGCTTTTTCACACAATTGGCGCTGAACGAAAAATGGCACTTCGGCTCCAGTTTCCGGTATTCAAATGAAGGTTTTCACAAACCTTTCCACGTTCTTTCCACGCTTCTGCCAAAATAATTCAACCGAGGATCAGCAGAAGCTCGAACGGGCCTTCGATGTAGATGCGATTGAATCATCGGAGCAAATTATGGGCAAGAATCTCTTCCAGAAAAAGTTCCGCTGAAGAGACCATAAATCTTGATACCTTCAAATCTTCAGGTAGTAGAATATTGAGCTCAAATGCTCTTAACGACGGGTCTATCAACCTAGATTTCGAGTTCTGGACCGTAGTCCTTGTGCGTTGATCGGAGTAGACGAACAGCGGCCATCTCCGGACAGGATCAATGTACATATGGCTTTAACCACTGACGACCTCGGCAAGCAACGTCTTTCTTTTCCACCGGAAACCAAAGGTTCCCTATAAGCATGGTACGCCAGATTATTTTAGAATTTGCTCTCACCCCCCACATCTCCCTCTCTAGCGCTCTTCTCCTCTCGGTCGTCTTCGTTCTTACTGTCTCGAACTGTGTGCTTGACGGCTGAAAGAGTATTTGCGATTGGGTGCAGGCACATTTTGAGGGCAGGAGTTAACGACTTCCACATCAGCGACGAGGACATTTCTGTAGAACTGAAACTTTGGGACATTGCAGTGGATTTATGCTCTCAGTTAGGCAGCTAAGCGAATGTCCGATCCCTCTCAAGCCTACGCCGATTTCATCATTCAAGCAGTGAGGTTCACTAGAATGTGCGTATACTGTATTGCTTGCAGCTTGTGTGAGCAATAGTCAAAGCTCACCATTCCTCAAAGTTCCCGTTATCCTGTTGTTGGTGAGCGTCTACTACATGATTTTTTTTTCTCGTCAAGTTACTAACAATTCAACACAGCCGGCTGTAATCTCATCTCCCAACCTCCAAATTACTTATTTGACATGTCTCACTTTTCCTTCCAGATACAGCTCTGTTATATGAATTTCTAATCGTGTAGGTTGCATTCGTCTCTCTCCACTACCTTATTGACTTTGTCTAGGTTTGATCAGGAATATAGACTGGTATGTCATGAGATTCTACTTTGAGCGAACATTGACACAAATGGCAGATCTACAAATCACAATGGACGTTGTTGAAGTTTTTGTATCTAGCCTGTCGCTTTATACCCATTACGCTGTGGCCAGTAAACATCTTTACGTTTATGAACGAACATACTAGACAAGCATGCCAGCCCTTGGTGGTCTTCTTTTCCCTTTCTTTTGCGCCATTCGTAGGTGTACATTCACACTGTTCTGTGATAATATTAATCTCTGGAACAGCTAGCTCTTCCGCAGTGCGTTTACGTCCTTCGCGCATGGTCTATCACGGGCAGAAAAACATCCCTCCTCGCAATCTTCTCGAGTTGTTTGGCCGCTTACCTTGGGATAGTCTTATGGGCCTCGACAGATGACCTTAGGGTTATTGAAGCAGGATTCAACACATTTGGCAAAGCAGGGTGTTATCGTGGCTCATACCGCCACCAAAACCCTTTCGCAGTGAGGTGGTTTTTACGAAAAATTGTCACCCAACTAACAATAATACTGTTCTTTGCCTTTCTCTGCAGCGTTCAATTGTATGCCATGGATACTTTCAAATCTACGAATCCCGTATTGACCTTCCTCGAGTTCGCAGGCATTGTTCTTGATTTTATTGTTGCCACCATCATGATGATCGTACGTAAGTTCCGATAGACCAAATATTTATGGAAAACTGATTCAGTCCAGTACTACTATCTGACAATTCGGGGATCAAGAGGTCGATTAGGAAGGCTAGTATTGAAGCAAGGTACAGACAAGGGAGACTTCGATCAGAATGACTAACAAGCTGACGACGATGGGACATTAGACATGTTTTTCTTTCCTTTTATGCTGGCCCTCAATGCTTGGGCGGCCATCATGTTCTTGAGGCACGCTTATTTCCAGCTGACTGTTCGACACTACTGACATATCTTCAGCCCCATTCGTTTCCTCGACGGGATTGTCTTCACCAGCGTGTTTGTGACTTCTAACATCCTAGTATGTGGCCTGTACTTGATTTTGCCTAGGTAACTAACTTGCAGCCTAGACTTGTCGTTTGTACGATTTTTAGGCACTCACATCAAAAATAATCACTTACGCGTTTGACGATCAGCATTCTTCAATTAAGGGGATTATCGTCACCAACCGAACATACCGAGCTTATCCGATTATCTGGGGTAGTCCGACGGGATTTGGGTCCTGCCAGTGCAATGCCCAATTTCGAGAGATCTAATAGAGCTTCGATCGCGCTTCCTGTGGCAAACTTGGAGCCTGTCCCAAGCCACTCGCACGTCTCGAACGTCTAAATGCACCCTCAATAATTGTCGCAAAGAGCGTACCCTTTTTTTACTCTAATGTACGACTTCACATATCAAGGAATCTTGTATTAATGTAGTATATATCTTCATCTAACGCGTTGTAATCTGCTACAACAATATTTTAAAATTACATTAGGTGCGTACATCAAGAAAGTGAGTTCATGAACTCTGTTCAGGGCTTTTGTTATCTATCTGTCCAGAAGTGGTACAGAGGCGGGTGTCAACGTTGGACCACCTTTTTTCTGTATTCACAGGTCCCATCATAAGGCCATTCGCCGTTTTGGCCGGCTGGAAATGGCCGCCCTCCCGATGAAGTGGCTAGGTCGAAGGACGGACGGTTGATAGAAGGGCGAGTCCTTGATGTGTCTCCCAAAATTTCGCAATTGGGTGGACATATTCGCAACAGTGATTTGCCTTACAGTCTAGGGAAAGAGATGTGACCTCATTAGGATGACAGTAAAAGATACGAATAAGTCAAACATACCGTTCATAAAGTGGTCGATATTCAAGGTTCAGGCTCCCTCATCTCTATTTCAGATATGGTCGCCATATCATCGTCTTGTGGGGTCGCTAGGGAATCTAGTGTCATCTCCATCACTGTGGGGAAGAAGCTTGTCTTCTCATGGGGGTCTTCACCACGGCTGGAAGTGGTCTCTTGCCCTGCTTGCTTCTGACTGAATATAAGAAACAGAACTCGGTTGCAGAATATCGAATGAGCGGCTCTCTGAGGGCTGTCAGGAAGAATCGAGTTCATGAGTGCAATGCTAATCTCCGACAAAGTTAACCTACTCGATGAACAATAGTCTCTTCGAGCTCTGCCAAGTGAAGCAATCATATAAGCAAGAATGCAACACTCTGGCAAAGAATTACCCACGTCTTTCAGAAATAAGGGCAAAAACACGTTCAAGAGGGAGAATACCAAAGTGGCAATAAAATATAAGATGCCTGGAAAATCTTAGAATGATGAGGGATGTAAGAATCAAAGAAGCAGACCTTTGCGATAGAGTTGATGGACCCATGAAGCATTTGAATTACGGACTACAATCCCCAATGTCAACAACAACAACAAAGAATAGATGTGAGGAGGCTGACGATAATATAATGCCCGTACGACTGTCAAAATGACCACCACTTCAGACAAAGGTAAGCATTTTCTGGTTGATATAGAGTATGATATCACAGCGTACCAGATTCGCAAATCAGAACCACGATGAAATCTCCAAAAATAACCTGATCCACATATTCTAGATAGCATCCTGTTGACCCAAGTCGCTGTGCAGCTAAAATCAAAGTTGTGGTCGATTTCTAACACATATTCCCTGTCACAAAAGCTTACGTCTCACGGTTTGCAGATAACGAAATGTGAAGAAAATCGAGGATCCAAATGCCACCTAATGGCCATTAGGATCTTCAACAACAATAAGAATGACAAGCTCACAGTATTTAGTAAACCCAATCCCGCCATTATATATGGATTTCTCCTCCAGATTGCAATTGTTCGTAGGGTTAGAATCGCTTTATAACCGTCAGGATTAATCAATGCTCAACGGGAGTTGAATGAGCTCACTTTCTGCCGTAGAAATGCCCAGTAGTTGAATCCCTGATAGACAAAATTAATGAAACCTGGACACTAGATGGTCTTCAACTCACACGTCGAGGCGACGATTCGAACGTAGCATCCCTATTGATTATTGTCAATCATGCAGTTACGGTAATATCTGTTGGACTCCTCACCTTTATAGTATTAGACGCAGTGAAGGCTTTCAGTTGAGTTCATCAGCACCGCCTGAAGAAGTATTATCCGACGCACTCACTGTTGACAATCAACGAAAGGTCGACAAAAGGAAGATAACGGCTCAACACGAACAGTAGCGTGCCCATGGCAGGAGGGCGCGACCACACCAGCTCGACCTATTTAAGAAGCGTTGTCAATGATACAAAGTACACAATGGTCATGCCAAGGCTCACCTCTCGCCGAAAGGTTAGAATGTAATCAAAGGACTAAAGGGTCGTCAACGTCAGTTGCCAATGGGGACCGAATACGCGAAATCTAGGGATTGGACCCACAAGACATGTTACAGACGCTAACAACATGCACGTTTTCGGGTCCATAATATCGAGCATCGGCACTGGAAAGGGCTGGCTTGCAAAACAGATTCCAGAGCTGCAGTAATGTGGTGTGGAAAGAAGACGGGAGTCAGCGTTCAGCGTTCAGACGTGGGTGTCTGAATTATCAAAGTGAAGTGCTGCATGAGCATGATGTGACCATTAAAGAGGGCCGAACAAGACCCATGGAAGACTGTCAAAAGTGGGTTTTATTAACCTAAATTTGACATCGAGGTGACTATAAAACATCCGGGTACGACATGTTGACTTCTTTTTCCGTGAATTATCGGTCAACAATTGTCCTGGAGGGAAAAAGAAGGAGTTTAATATTTATCCTCCAGTTCAGAAGCAAAAAATCATACGATGACGCAAACTTTGAAGACCAGAGTATAATTAGGGATAAATTTGAGATAAATACAAACGTGCACTTTCTCGGCTGCAAGAGATGCACAAGCCCCATGGCCAATGTTGTGAGACTGCTCTGACTCTGAGGCTGCTGTAGACTGCTGTAGTGAACTCAGCACAGGTGTACAGGTGTGAAGCCAAGAACGCGACCCACGGCAAATTCCTTGTATTTTATGTAAGCTCAGATATGCCATCATCTCGAGTTTATCGATCATTGATCAGTTAGCTACAACTCTGAGACTCAAACTAGGACCATGACTTCTGTAATCGCATCCGCTGCTCATGCCGCGCATAATGTCGCAGCATCTCTTCTAGCTCAGGCTCCAATTCAGATCGGGCAAGCGATTCCTGCTGCTCAAATTAAAGAAGACTCTCCTGACAGTTCGACGGCCCTGAACCTGACTGGGAAAAACATTATCGTAAGCCTTCAGTTTCTCGACCGATGGATGTCCCATTGTCAAGCAAAACTTGAACGATCTACTGAGTGAGGTTTCTGGCCGCTGGGACACATTTTCCCCGACTTACAGCTCGCTTGATGGTGCCGATTTAAGCTGACTTGCATAATGCTTTGGCTTAGATCGGCGTCCCAGGTGCCTTCACCACACCTTGTAACAGCCACATTCCGGCGTATATTGAAAACTATCAAAAGTTCAAAGACAAGGGTGTGAATGAGATCTACGTATTCGCTGTGAATGATACATTTGTCACAAAGTAAGTTTAAACGAGTTGTTCGTGTGCTGTCTATCTCGGCATGCATCACCATGCTGATTTTTTTTACATGAAGGGCATGGAAGGAAAAACTTGCACCCAACGGTACTCGTAAGTGATGTACTCAAAAACTTTTAAGCTTTACAAATTACGCCTTCCAGCTATCCACTTCATTGCCGACGACAAGAGTGCATTCGTTAGCGCGCTTGGCCTTGTCTTTGACGCTTCTCCTTTACTGGGTGGCCCTCGATCCAAGGTCAGGCTAGTCAAATAATTTGGGAAATTCTACTCATGATACGTAATGTTAGCGCTTTGCCATTGTCACAGAGGGCACCAAAGTCCTAACTCTTGCAGTAGAGGACCAACCGCCCAGTGTTACAGTTACCAGCGCCGAATCTGTACTTGCCTCGTTGTAAGTAAATTGTCGAAACGGTGCTTTGAAATTCCGCCTGTAGCTAGAGCCAACTGGTCGATCTTAAAACGAAACGAAATCAAAGCTCTTTGTACATATTATCGATTGTAGAAATAACCGGACCATAAAAAAATTTCAGCATAATCACATACATTTTAGCGGCTTTTCAACTTGTGTCATGAGCCTGTTGTGTCAATACCACTCACAGTACTGTAAGCCGGAAATAGGGGCTGACACGCTCATCTAATTTGTCACGTGCTCGTGCAGGAAATGGCGTGGGTATATGTGATGTCCGTGCCTGAAAGGTTCATGTTCTACAGTGAAAGGTAGTACATGAGAAATGAAATCAAGAGTTTACAGCTGTTTGCAAAACGATAGGCCATCATTTCGAAAATAGACATATAGGCGGACTAGAAAATTCAAGGTCCGCTTGATCTCTTAGCAGCAA